>JAHHFK020004869.1:0-25202 GCA_024533555.2 Aedes koreicus
TTCATCCTATATAAATTTTCATCCAGCTATAAATTAATTTTTTTTTTAATAATCGTTTATTTGTACAGGCTCAATCGAATCAACTTTACAGAGCCAAATTTTCATATTTATATACATCATTTATCTTAAAACCGATTACTCGCGGCCGTCTCGAGGTTAATAGGAATTACAAATTACGGATGGGAAAGAGGGTGGGAATTTAAGGTATGGTTTACATAACACATTAAATTTAAATTCTAAATTATCTTAAAACTTATAACTATACAATTTATGGTTTACTTTTGACTTGAACATTTTTTGAAAAAGAAAAAAAACACACATACACAGATAAAAAAAAACTTACAGTAAACATACAGGTTAAACTAACTACAATCTAAGGCTAATGTTAGTCAAAAACACATAAATGAGTTTCATGTACTCCAAATCACGTACAGCCAAAATATCTCGAATAGCTATAAATTAATGATAACCGCGATTTTTGTCTTTTAACAATGCAATATGCGTTGAAACAATGCATATGCACCATCACAGTTATTAGATATTACAATGTTTTTCTATATAAGACGGTTTTTTTTACGACGATTTTTTAAATAACTTGGTTTTTTTACGACGATTTTTGAAATAACGCGGTCTTTTTTACGACGATTTTTGAAATAACGCGGTTTTTTTTACGACGATTTTCGAAATAACGCGGTTTTTTTTACACCGTACGTATCCCCCGTGTAAAAAAAGACTTGAGTGTAATAGAGTTATATCTACATTAGAAACAGTTGATTCAGATGTTAATCCTTCTTTCTGTAAAATTCTCGAGCTTTCTGTGGTACACTCACCATCAGGTTCCGTACGGCACCCTCAGATACACCCGCCGTGAGGATTCTCTTTCTCCCCGTTGAAATCATTGGTACCATTGGATTCCTTCTTAGTTTCGAAGAGTTTCCACTTAACTAGAGCCCAGTACTTCTCCATTGGGTGAACTTTTGGACAGTTTGGCGCATTGGCTGTGTTTGGCACGTATTTGACCTCTTGTACCTTACACCATTCCAGGACGGATTTCACAAAGTGACAAGAGGCCAAATCAGGTCAAAACAGAGCTGGAGAGTCGTGGCATCTGATAAACTGTAGCAACCGCTTTTGCAGACATTCTTTCTCGTACACATCCTTATTGATACCCAAGTAACCATGAGGCTGTAATAGCATGCATATATAGGGCATATGTATTACGTCTAGTGCATCATTGAAGTTGGATTAAAGCTGAAAAGGGCCCCACTAAGATCGAACTAATGCTATATCTTTTGTAATGCCATAAGACAGTGCTAAAGTAGCATTATTGCATTGGTAATGCATCACTACATTCTTAAGCTAATCTAACGCTTCATTACTTGACAACTGTTGAATTGATGCGATCCCGCATTACCGATGTTGATTTTGGGTTGAATAAGTGCAATAATATAATGCTTGTGGTTACTTGGGTAGTACTGGTAGAGACGATACTTTTAGATTTTCGGCCACAACGACATATGGCCTGCCAAATCAAATACTTCTTCGGTAATTTGGAAACCTTCTTCGTCCGCAACGTCGGCAACGGCGTTCCTTTGCATTGCGGTATAAAATGGTCAGACCCGGAGTCTTCGAGTACGTATGTTTCGTCTTCCATTATGATACAAGAAAATTTTTGCAAAAAAAAATGGTTTAAAGCTCCGACATTTTTCAGTGAAATTTTGTACGCCTTCAGTCCTTGCCTCTGCTTCACTTTTTGTACGTATGATTTTGACTTCCCAACTTTGCGAGCCACATTTCGCACAGAAAGATTGGGATTTTTCTCAATAATGGCTACCACTTTCTTGCCCATTTGTCGGGAGCATACTTTTCGATTTGTTCCACTTTCGATCCACAGTTAAGCGCTGGTCAAATGATTTGCAAACACAAATCACTTTACTTTTCGGTAGTTTTAGTTTCTTAGCAAGATCGCGTACCGATAAATTCGGATTTTGCTGCCGTTCGTACAAAATGCGTTTGTGCACTTCCACTTGATTCAACGCCATTTAACTGATTGTAACAATGTAAACATATTGCACTACGAAATAAAGTGAAACGTTTCAACGATCCGTGAAATAATGTAAAATCTACACTGTAAGAAAAGTGTCCGTGGACAGGCTTTAATCTTCAACATGATTAACCCACCTTACCAGACATTTGTTCGACTTGCCAAGCCCACCGTAATCGACCAATTTTTGCGAAGTAGACGAGTGATTTTCAAAATTTAGAAGCATGGTGTCTTCGAGAAAACTATTGGAAAAGGCTAGAGGTCCCTTGTGGTGGTTCAATCAGTTCGGGTATCGCTCACTAGGTGTCGCTGACTAGCATGCAATATGAAATATCTTCTGATCCTGGTAAAACAAATTTGTTGTGTACACAACAAGGAAACGTGTTGTCCGAAATTGTAACTCCGTTATTTTTCCGGTAGCGAATAAAATTTTCCTAAAAAGTTTTTATAATGTATAATATAAACAGTCTATAAATCGACTTTCCTTATTTCTAACATACGATTGTGAGTTTCCTGGAAGTTATCCCGAAAACAAGTGGTTATACCGTTCAAGTACCTCTGAAGTATCTATAAATCATGTTGTTTTTTTATTACTTTTAAGTTCAATTTAATATTTATGATTTTTTACCACTTTTGGTTTAGGTATAATACTAAATAATAGGCACTATTCTTAAGAAAATAACTTAATTTAAAGTTCAATTCACTTTAACCTTCTTCACTGAATCTAGATGATGTTCATTTCTCCTTTTGACGGCCGCCTGACATATTTTTCAATTTTTATTACATCAGCCATTCAGCCAACTTCACTCCTCTACGACAGATAGTGGTGAAGCGCTGCGAAAACAATGATGCAGATGAGTAGGTGCGGCGTCGCACGCAGGGCGGACGCAACAAAATTAGTGGATAGTAGTCCGGAAATGCTTCACGGGCTTCAAATGGTGAGTTGACAACTTCGAAGGAGGGTGCGACCGACCTCTGGTCCTCACAAGTTCCTACTTCACGAGTCATATGATCACAAAAGACTGGCAGCTGAAACATGAAGACGCTGGTTGGCGTAGCCTGGGCAACGTTGTCATTTTGACAATAGCGAAGTGAGGGGGTGCGACCTGTAAATAATATCATATTATTTTCCATTCTCATATCAATTATTAATTTCAGCTCGCTTTGGAATCATCTTTGCGTTCCAAAGCCGTTTATCTCGGGAGCCTGGGGCAACATGACATGGATGAAAAGCTCAATTTGTTTTTCAGCATTTCAGCATAACATTTACTTTGAAATTGCACTTCTAAATTTCAACTACTATATCCATAAAAGACTGGCATGCGCTTATAAGCAGTATGGGATAATATTTAAATATTTTATTGAGTAGTATTAGATACGATAAGCCATTTATTTCAGAAATCATCTAACAGGGCTCTTCGATCGCTCCAATTACTATCTTTGAAATGTAACTAGGACAGTATAAAGAAAATTTTCAACAAAATGTCTAATAAAAAAAAACTTTCATTGATATTTGGACTGATCTATCTGTTTTCAGCTTTTCCAGGACTATTAGGATATTAATACTTATCTAATTTTTTTTTTCAGTAACAATCCAGTGGACGTAAGATATATTTTGTACACACGCATATTAATTTAATTTGCTCTAAAAATTTCATTCAAGTTTTCAATTTGTATGCATAACATTTTTGTATTTTATGATATCTTAAATGTTTTATGTGAGAAAAGTAATACCTTGTAAGGAACGAGCAACGTATATGTATTTTAGTTTTTGAACCATATCATATTTTATCAGCCTATAGAAGCAAATGAGTCTGATACGAATAATAAGCAGTGAAAGATGTGTTTGAAAGTTTTATTCATTGAATATATGATAAAACATAGAGACTGGTATGCTTTTATGGTAAGTTATTTAAATTTTAAACAACTATTTTATCAGGAACAGTAGAAATTTGCAATATATCAGTACATTCACTCATAGGCGTAGCCAAGGGGGGGCAGGGGAGGGCCGTTGCCCCCCCTCCCCTAACTTTTGATTTGATTTTTAATTTTTTTGTGTTTGTTTCAATTGTTTATTACTTATGTTTAATGTTTGTATTATTCCCACTTTGCCTCAATGAAAAAGCGCGAAGTTGCCTCGATTTTGTGACAAGTTGTAGCAAAAAGGCGCAAAAAGTGGACAACAATGAGATATATTTTTAAATCGGAAAGGCTACGAATTTTAGTACAATTTTTTTCCTGTAATCAAGAACCCAACCTAGCAAACCTAACGTATATAAAAAAATATCTTTAACCTATTATGTTAACTATTAGACAAGCATTTATTGCTTTTTTCCTCCACGAGCCGATAGATGAAAAAGCTATGCTCAATTCAACTTCCAGTTCTTGGCAATCATAAAACTTAATATTTAAACCAATGTTATAGCTTTCGGAAGCCAAAAAATACTATATTAAGAAACATAATTGATAGCTAGAAAGTGTGTCAACGAAAAATGGTTATGTGGACTATTGATGATATGGGCAAACCGGTCAATGTTATCCCCAGTATCTGCAGTAAATCAACCCTAAATCGGCATTTCATTCATGCTACAAGCATTATATTAGCATTATATCAGCATCTTGAATGCTATCTGTTGTAAAGTTGCATTTCAAATGCTATTTAAATGCTTGAAGTCTGTAATAAGCATTTCGAATGCAAAATAGCATTAATGAAGCATTATCATAGCATTGCAGTAAAGCAGCCGTATATTGGGGCCAAAAGTGGCATTTATGTTGCATTTATGGCGACTTAATTGCTTGATTGGTTGCTGTAAATACGCTTTGGACCTGCTTGTTGGTTACCTGGGTGTATTCTTACATGCAAGACACGAGCATGATTGACCGCCCGAGATTGCTACTCCGTTGCTGTCAGATCAGCTGTTACTACACAGAGAACTAACAGATGATGTTTAGGATTAGCATACATCCTCAATGTGTAAAAACTGGTGATCCCAAACTAAGGCAATAACCAGCGCCTGCCTCGCCCGCATGCAGGTCAAATAAGTAAAGGGTAGGAATGTGTGATACTCGTTTGATTGAAAGCCGAGACAGCCTCTGCCTTTCCACGAGAAATCACTGGGATATTGGATAACAAGATTGGGTGGCAGCAGGGTTATTTTTAGTAAACGATAAGCTGAATTCAGGCGGCGTTTAGTAAAACATTTAAATATTAGTACCGATTTCTGATTTGAACCTATTTATACTAACAGAAAGATGCTATTGGAATCACTCACCATATGAGATAACTTACAAACATCAGCGTCGAATAACCGCTTTTTCAAACACATTTGAAAAAGTTATTCAGCTTTCTAGAAGATATAGCAGAACAACTTCTCCAAATTTGACTGAACAAATAGCTATTCAGCTTTGATGTTCGCCGAATTATAAATAACCGAAACAATACAAAACGCGCCATGCCCGATAGCAAAATAGTGCGTAATAAAGCATCGACACGACCTTTCACTGCCGATGCTCGAAGCAAACTCTTTCTTCGTAAACTTTCAATTTTTACAACTCTATCAATCAAGTAGAAACTTCTTTAGAATAATCTACCTATGTGAATCCAGTGTGCGTAGATGCATTTCATGCCTTCTGACAACTTTATGCTCCTATTGATGTATAGGCTCATCGGTTTAGCACCAAGGGAGGTGACTTGGTCCTTTCATTATAGCCAATCGCTGTTTTGTGAAACATTGGACGGATTATTATAATTTGAGATATCTCAATGATGACATCTTCCAAATTTAGCAGATCGACAGGCAATCGATAAAAACTCACCTGGTACCTCATAGCAAGATGCTTAGAGGCGGACCAGAAGCTTCGATGAGCTACCTCAAAGTTTTTTTTTTCCGTTTCTATGGGAGAAAAACGCTGAAACCGTCGCCGAATTTATGTGCGATGGTTCGGCGCGTATTCAAGAATAAAAGAATGTTTGTAACTAAACGTATCATCGGATAAAATACGTACATAAGCACTTGGTTACTGTTTTGCATGACAATAGCATAAAACAAGAACAAGTTAAATAGGTTCAGGAATTTCCATCAATCAAATAAATTCCACAACAAGTCGAGAACACACGCATGAACCAAGAAGAAAACTACTGTCAATGTCATGCTCATTACTTTTCATTCTAAATTTGTTTCGAAAAAGTTGCTCTGCTAGTAAATTTAGAGCACATTGTGTTAATTGCACATTGTTTTTTTTTTTGATTAGCAGTTTCAAGCAGTTGTTTGATTCATTATTTAATAGTACCATAAATGGGAAATCGAGAGTGTTGTAAAAGTAATAAAGTTAGACATTATTCAAACAAAGAAACAAACGAACGAAACTAACTGAATGATCTTGTTGCCAAAATCGGCCGGATATTGTAAAATATGTACTTTGGGTTAGAGTTGACAAGAAAGGTAATCCGCTCTCTCTCTCTCTCTCTCTCTCTCTCTCTCTCTCTCTCTCTCTCGCTCTTTAAAAAAAAGCTTGCCCTCCCCTACTTACAATCCTGGCTACGCCTATGCATTCACTAGAACCAATGAAAACTTTAATAAATTTATTAATTGAATCTACGCTTCATTTATTCCGTGAAATTTCCTAAATTTTGTATCTTAACATTTTTTATAAATCATCATTTATACTAAAAATTTCTACTGTTCCTAAAACAACTATATAACTGGGATTGGGGGGGGGGGGGGGGTAGCCAAAGGCAGTCGAAGGATTTGCTGACTGGAGAAAGGTTCGTGGAGTCGCCAGTCCCTTGTCATGAGAAGACACGTGGCCGTCTGGCCGTAGTCTTCCGAAGGTCCTCATTGAGATCGACTGGCCCTGCTACCCCAAGCCATCACGTAGGCTATTTTTTGGGGGTAACCTGGTGAGGATAGTCCGGAAAGCAAAACAAAAATTAAAATGCAAGAAGTGATTTTGGATTTGTTTTTGGTTAGAACCCCTTGGTCCGAAGTACACCTTGAAGCCAGCACCTTGCTATACATATTTGCGCCTTTGTTTTGATTTGCTGTGTTATTTTGACAGAATATTTGAGAGTGTGTTCGTGAGAGTTCATTATAAGGGGCGCATTATTAAGCTTGGGACCGAGCTTGGGACCGATGTGCTAGTACTGACTGAGCCAAGAAAAAAAAACGTATTTGTTCGGGACCTACTGGTCTTAGAGTTAAGGAGTGTATCGAAAAGTAGTTATAAACTTCCAAATAATAAAATAGGCATGAAAACATGGTTAAAATTAACATACTATTTCAGTTTATGATAGCTTAACATGTTTACAAAAGATCCAAACGGAAAAACTAGTCATCATGTTCATTTCTGTAGAATGCCCGTACCTTTGATTTGACACCTGCCATCAAATTCTGCACAGTGACCTTTGTGCACTTCCTGGATGCCGCTGCCCAATTTTTCTTAAAATCGGTCATGTTTTGGGACACTGTACCATCCTTCTTAAATATACGCTTGACTATTGCCCAATAGCGTTCGATCGGTCGCAACTGGGGACAGTTTGGTGGGTTGATGTCTTTTTCTACGAACTTGATGTTATTCTCCGTCAGCCACTGTAGAGTGGATTTGGCGTAATGTGCCGATGCCAAATCTGGCCAGAAGAGAGGAGGGGACCGGTGCTTTCTATACAATGGTAGCAACCTGTTCTTCAAACATTCCTTTTGATAAATCTCAGCATTTATAGTTCCTTTTGTATAGAAAATTGAAGAACGCAAGCCACATGTGCAAATAGCTTGCCAAATGAGCACCTTCTGACCGAATTTCTCCATCGCAACAGTCGTATCTGCGGTTGGCACACGTTCCCCAACAGATTTAGTATAAAACTGCGGCCCCGGTAGCGTTCTTGAATCTTCTTTAACGTATGTTTCGTCATCCATCAAAATGCACTGGTCGACATTGTCCAGCTGTGCAGCTGTACAGCTTTCGAGCCCTGGTTTTGGCACGAGACTTTTGTTCCGGAGTTTGTTTGGGCACTTTCTGCTTTTTGTACGTCTTCAAGTCATTCCTGCGCTTGATTCGTTGAATCATTCCGATGCTGGTCCTGAACTTCTTGGCTATATCGCGAGTAGAGGCAGATTTGTTCCGTTGAATATAATCCACAACTTTTTGGTCCAAATCGGGGTTGCTGGAGCCGGGTTTCCGGCCACTTCTTGGTAAATCCTTGAGGGAGCACTCCTTACCAAACTTTTCGATGATGCGTTTTACACTTGCCGGGTGAACATTTACTCTTTTCGCAATCTGGTTGTAAGTAACACCCTTTTCGGTGCACCAAGTGTGCAGAATTTTCTTTTTAGTCTCAAATTCAATTCGCGACATTTTGAATACAACTTTATCAACGGAAATGAATGAACCGAATAATCATTTTTGACATGTAAACAAAGCAAATGGCGCTTACACGCTAAAAATATATACAGTAGTTTATGCGTAATAACGCATCGAATGTTTATAACTACTTTTCGATACACTCCTTAGTCTATGGACATAGCTAATCCTTGCACTGATGGTGGGTTCTTATCACATCACATTACATCACATCAGCAATAAGATGACTAGGCAGCGCTACTGTGCACTCCCGTTTCATTTTACTCAATTTTTGAGTACAATTGTATACTATCTCTTTTTCTCTCACGGAAATGTTACTCAATTTTCATAAAATTGAGTAGATCCACTTTTTACGAAAATTGAGTAACATTTCCGTGAGAGAAAAAGAGATAGTATACAATTGTACTGAAAAATTGAATAAAATGAAATGGGAGTGTGCAAGATGATTCTAACGTAATTAGATTGGAAATTTACACAACAAATTTGAATTGTATTGTTCGAGCTTGAATGTCTGTCTGCGCTACACCGTTTTGAACGAAAACCGGTTAGTAAGATAACGTTTCTAATTGAAGTACCCGTTCGAAATAAACAACTTGATTTTATCTGGTTTGTTTGGGATCGTTAATGTTTGTCAGGGCTCAATTTGTTTTCAGAGGTTTCGTATAAGAATACAATCGAGTGTTCCTCCTCTTGAACAGCCTACCCGAGTATTAGTACACGACACTGAAGAAGTCTGCACATTGTAGACGAAATACGCGTATCTGTCAAGATAAGCAATAAAGGTAGTTGGAATTAAATGGAAATTACTAATCATTCTTCTTATTTTCTAGCTACCCAAATAAAAATCACGTTGAAAATACGACAGAATATGTTGGAAAACTACAGAAAAATAAATGGTAGATACTATAGGTTCTCCTGTTTTCAACGATAAGATAACAATTTAGCTCAACATAGAGTTTCATCATAGAGTATATTGTGGATGGTAATTTTAGAATAGAAAGAAGGGTAAAACAATTTCACTCATTAAAAAAACACTTACTTTTAAAAACATTTTAACGAGCGTATTAGTAGAACGTAAATGGAAAAATAGGAAATTTTAAATTAACATGTAACTTGATCACTTGTAAAAAATTAAAAATTAAAAACAGAAACATCTTTTCAAACTATCACTAGTAAACGCAAGGAAATTTCTATAAATTCCTCTAGAAAAAGCTTAACCTTTGACAGATAGGCTTATGTCGTCTGTGCCATGCAGACTTCCTCAGTTTTAAGTGCTTAAGAGTATGGATGGTTATGTTGCTCAGCTAGCTATTTTCGCAACACCATAAAATTGATCCACGATTTTCTCAACTGAACTTTGCAATCGCGAGATCCGTGACTGGTGCAATAGCACTGGCTTTAGAATCGAATGAGCAAGGTGAAGATTAAACGATTTTTTGAACCAGCTCTTTAATCACCCTCTGTTGACGTGTTTTTAGATTTTTATTTTCAAATGAATACTGAAAATAAAAGTATTCAAACTGATCATCTGTTTGCAGATCATGGCTTTCTTAACAAAATCCTTGAAAAAAATAATTAATTGGAAAAAAGAGTACATTGATTCTACACATTATAAATGCTAAAACATGATTTCGTAGATGAAAAGTAATCTAATTGACAGCTCCTAGCAACCGCACACTTGTCGCCCTACTTCAAAAAACCCTCCACAACCTTCGACAGCTTCCGTACTCCTTCTCCGTTAGTTTCATGATAGTATGGCAGCTGTTCCATCCGTTTCAACCAGCCGAACGTCTTGGGAAATCTACAACTCAAATAAGCAACAAAACCAAATAACGCATGACGCATGAGCACGGTTATGCAATCACAAAATAACATACCTTTCGCGGCTGATCGGAAGAATGGCATCGAAGCTAGAAACAGACGAAACGCAACTGAGATCAGCCAGTGTCATCCGATCCCCGATGTAGTAATCTGCTTGCAGTGTATCCTCGAGCAATTGAAGTCCTATGTTGAAGTAGTCTACCTTCTCGGGATCCAGTTCCGTCGTCAAGCCACGAATCACCGGTGACTATGTGAAGTAAATTGTTCGGTTGATCATAAGTATTAATTACAATTCAGATCACTCACGATCAACAGTTTCAATCGGCTGAAAAGTACTCCGGAATTAAAATGCAATCCGGCATTTATCTTGGCCCTCGTGAAAGGATCACTGGGATAGAGATCTTCACTGTTTGCGTAGACCGTTGCCAGATATACATTGATCGCTTGACTGTCCCAAATGAACTTGCCATCGTCGTCGATCATTGGAATCGTGTGCTGGGGATTCTTGCTGAGGTACTCTGCCTTTAGAGTATCGTTCCCCAGCAGATCGATCGGTATGACCTCGATGTCCAGATTTAGCGCCTTTGCCGTAAGCTCCACAGATCGCCCCGGAGGACTTATCGAATTAGTGAAAAGCTTAACGCGTTTGTTTGTTGCCATTCTCTGTGATGCAATGCAACGCAGTCCAAAAAGACGAGAGAAATTTACCAATGTTCTACTGGTTATCATTTTCACAATTTAAATAAAACAAACACGACTGATAGTGGCACTGAGTGCAAACATAGACTTTTATTTTTATTTTTTTAAGAACCAGTGCTCCCAAACATGGAGACATTCATTTCTTTTTATTTTCCTCCAACTTTTGCTTGAAAAATTCAAGAGCCTCCGCTACACGATCGGCATTGAATTCCTTGTAGTTGGGCATGTTTTGTTCCAGCCGATGCAGATATGCGACCAACTTCGGACACTTGCTAGCATCTATCGGGAACAGCGCGTGCAGTGTCGACAACGATGTGCTGCAGCTAATATCGGCTAATGTTAGGGTGTTTCCAACCAGATAGTCCGACTGAAGCGTTGCCTCCAGCAGATCGTAGGCACCATGAATGGCATTTAGCTTATCTTGCGGAACCTCCGGACAACCCTGATAGAAAATCGGTTCCAGAGTGCCTCGGAGACGAGCGAATAGAATGCCCGATTCAAAGTGCAGCAGTGCATTGATGCGTGCTTGCGTCACTAGATCTTTCGGATACAGGGCGTCATCCTTCGCATATTTTGACACCAGATAGACGATGATTGCGTGACTGTCGAATAATGGAACTCCATTGTCGACAATGGTTGGTACTGTATGTTGAGGGTTTAACTGATTGAAAAAAGCAAGTTTATTATGGGTACACAAAAATCGAGCGATTCACAATATGGAATAACGAACCTTCAAAAACTCTTCTGTCATGTGCTCCTTTTTGGAGAGATCCATAAATTTAACACTCAATTCGACACCAATCATCTTTGCGGTGATTTCCACAGCTCTGCCGGCCGGAGTACGACGAGTAGTGTATAATGTAACAGGAGCCATTTTTTTTAATGTGGAGAACAAACCAAACTTTCCGAACGATAAAATGCAACTAAAGTCAATCGCTTTTCACAACGATGGAAGGAACGAATTTCTTCGGCACAGACAAACAAACGCCAGAGAATGAATATTTTTAGTCCAACCGGTTTCCCCGTTGCCACCTACTTGGCCACCTACTCATGGTTGTAGCAGAAGATGCGAAAGCATCCTAGTGTGTGTTTGAGCTGATATGAATGGCAAGCGATGAACTTATACATGTAGCTGTAGCAAAAGCCGGCATTTGGAATGATATGCAAGTTTGTTATTATTGTACATAATATCAGACTAGTCGTTTCAACTGATACTATGTCGGTTTTAGTGAGTCAATAGTCGAGGGGCTATTCGCGTTTAAGTTTCCACAGTTCGGTTTGATTTGGCTTGGCAAAAGTTTCTAAATTACTGAAATCAAAAAGCTGCAATTATTGGCTCAAGCAAGATAGTTTAAGAAGGCATTTACTATACTCATTTGGTAGCATCTACATAAGCCATAAACCTTTGCTGGATAATATAATTTCTTTTTCAGTTTCTATGCGACCTGTATCAATTAGTTATAGAGCAAGTGCACCAGTTTTGCTCAGAGGTTCTTATTTTGGCCACCCATCAGATTTTTTTAAACAACAATCTTGGTATATTTCACGCGAGAAAAGTATGTTCATCCCCATTATTGGGATACTACACAACATTACCAAAAATGAAGAAACAAGAAACCACGTCAACATATGACTGACATAGGAGCGTGCCCTATAAGCGTTTTTCTCGGATGTATTTATTAAGTCTACTGGATCTATTTTACAATTTATATTATATATTTTGTTACCAATGACAACAATCTAGTTATTTTATACTGAATGTTTACTCGAATTAAAAAAAACAAGTCAAGGCGAGCACTCGACACTGATGAAGTCTATAAGGCGTAGACGAAGTTGGCCTATCTGTAAAAGTATAAGCTTCTTCTAGTGGAATTTAAAGGAATTTGCTCACGTTTACCAGTGATAGTTTGAAAAAGTGTTTCAATTTTTATTTTTTTAAAGTGATCAGGAAAAGTGATAATTTAAATATCCCTACTTTTCGATAGAAAGACTTATCAATCCATTTGAAAAATAGAACAAGTTCCTATGTGGTTAGTAAATTTTATTGTAATAGAATTGTCCTACTGTAGATTCCAACTATGTCTCAATTTTAGATTCAATAAAGTAACAGTACAACCAATGGAAACATTTAATTTGATGGTAAAGGGTGTCCACGATGAAATTGCCACACTATGAAATTGCTCTAACTTTTTAACCGTTGTGTAGAATTTAATGAAAATTTGAGTGGATTTAGTTCATAGTGCATTATTTACATCCTGCAAGTTTTAAAGTCCTGTGATCAAAACTCGCGGAAATGGATTCGAAAGAACAGCTCGTGCGTGATAAAATCTTGCGCATTCATCACGAGAACAAGGATCTCTCGCATCGTTCCATCGCTAAAACGTTGGGAATCGCGAATTCCACGGTGTCGCGAGTGATTAAGCGGTTCGAGGAACGGTTGACCACCGATCGGAAGCCCAGAAGTGAAGGAAAAAGTATTCCGTACAACACCAAAAATCACAACCGCGTAGTTGGGGCCTTCAACCGAAATCCGAACGTCTCCGTTCGGGATGTGGCTAAGAAGCTGCACCTCAGCCGAAGTTTTGTCCAGAAGGCCAAAACTAAGGCTGGGTTTCGAACGTTCAAGGTACAAAAGGCCCCTAATCGCGACGAGAAGCAGAACAAGTCCGCCAAAACCCGTGCCAGGAAGTTGTACCTCAACATGCTGACGAAAGTTGAATGCTGCATCATGGACGACGAAACATATGTGAAGGCCGACTTCAAACAGATCCCCGGCAACCTGTTTTTAACGGCCAAGGATAAGTTCAGCGTTCCGGAGCATGTCCGCACTCAGAAGATGTCCAAATTTGCGAAGAAATTCCTAGTTTGGCAAGCCATCTGCACGTGCGGGTAGCGGAGTGCACCTTTCGTGACCCAGGACACGATAAACGGACAGGTGTACATAAAAGAGTGCCTCCAGAAGCGGCTGCTTCCTCTCCTGAAGGCCCACAACGTCCCAACAATCTTCTGGCCGGATTTGGCCTCATGCCACTACTCCAAGGACGTGCTGAAGTGGTATGCGGACAATAAGGTCAATTTCGTGCCGAAAATGTTCAACCCTACCAACACTCCGGAGCTCCGCCCCATCGAGAAGTACTGGGCGATTATGAAGCAGCACCTTCTTAAACGACCTAAAGTAGTGAAGACAGTCGAGGAACTGAAGAAAGTATGGGTTTACATGCAAAAAACGGTTGATTCACAGGTTGTGCAGAATCGTATGGTCAAGGTGCGGGCATTTGCGTATGGACTGTAAATAAAATACGAGTAAAATGGTAAAATGAAATTTAATAGTTATTTCTCAATCCCTGAAAGTTTGATGGCAATCGGATGAAAACTCGAATTTTGCGAATCAATTTTGTGTGTGGCAATTTCATCGTGGACACCCTTTAATTTTACTTATTTCAATTTTTAAACTGAGTGCCACGAGGATATTTTATAAAGTTTTATGATAAAAAATATGTATTTAATTGTTTTTACTCTTTAATTAGGTCAAGTTGAACTACCATGTTCACAGAAATTATTGGGTAGGTTTAGTTCATAATATTTTCGTCAATTTTTAAGTAAAAGAACAGTTTTTTTAGAATGTATCATTTCATATAACTCATTTTCTTAATTTCGATCGAACCTCTCAACAGAATCCCCAAAAAAGAGCTTTCGAGTGAGTTGACTTATTAAGTATTACCACGTGCATGATTGACCGTCTAAGGTTGCTACTCCGTTATTTACCAGTATATGCATGAAATGTTCATATAATTACTATATTAACATACGAGAAAAACACTACCAGCAAACGTATCTACTACAACTTTTTGCGTGACCATACTGCCATCTGTTGAGTACAATCTGACATCCAATAAGCTGAACAAACTTCGTTAGTGTGTAAGCATCAAACACGAATTAAAAGAACATTCGTTTCACTAACGGCACTAAGGTGTAGCTCATTTAATTTTGAAACAAACATTTTTGATTGTTACAGCGACCCTAGTGGTCGGATTTGTAAACTATGACATCTTATGTGTTCCTTATAACAATAACAACATCAGAAGTTTTTTTTTGCGCGGTACAGTTCGAACGTGTTTCAGAGAAATACAAAATGAAAGAAGAACGAAGAAAAATAATTGTGCGCAATCATTTGGAAAGCCCTTCGTGGTCTGGGCCAAAACATGCTAAAGTGTTGGGTTTTCCATGAAAAACCGTGTGGCGTGTTTTGAAAAAGTACAGAGAAACCTTGTCGACGGATCGCAAGCCTCAAAGCAAGCGTCGGACGGGTACTGTCAACCGTCAACAAAGTCATCAAGAACATTAATGCAAACCCCAACATCTCAGACCGCGATTTGGTCAAAAAGATTCGCGCACGCAGTACCGTGCAACGGATTCGTCTCCGGGAAGGCTTCAAGTCATACCGTGCCTGTAGACAACCAAATAGGGATCAAAAGCAGAACAATGTGGCCAGAATCCGTGCCAGAAAAATGTATGATCAGGTGTTGACAAAATCAGATCCCACAATGAACCTGTCATGTTTTGGCCAGATCTTGTAAGCTGTCATTACAGTAAAACAGTGCTACAGTGGTATGAAACCAACGGGATTCAGTTTATACCGAAAGAACTCAACCCACCAAACTGTCCCCAGCTCAGACCGATAGAGAGATTTTGGGCTATTATGAAGAGGAAGCTGAAGGTGAATGGCAGTGTCGTCAAAAGTATATTGATACTTTTGACGACACTGTCATTCGCCTTCATCTTTCTCTTCATAATAGCCCAAAATCTCTCTATCGGTCTGAGCTGGGGACAGTTTAGTGGGATGAGTTCTTTCAGTATAAACTGAATCCCGTTAGTTTCATAGCACTATAGCATTGTTTTAATTTACTAACGAGAACCAAGTGGAATAAGATTGCCAAAACGATGGATGAAATGTGCGCCGGTTGATGAAACGTATTCCGGGAAAAGTCCGCAAATTTCTTCGAAAGCGAGATGATTAATTTTTTTTTTTTTTTGTATTTTCCCTCTAAAGAATACTATTTTGTTAATGTATATCCGAAATATGCGCAATAGTCTAAGTTCCAATTCTAACTGGGCCACACCTTACAACCAACTGTCAACCATTTAAATTGAACGTTAAGCAAGTGTTCGGTGAATAGCTAATAGGGTTATATCTATTTGTCTGTGGTTTCACGATTATGCACGTTCTCGCCCGTTTCATGTTTTGATGTTTTCTACAGAAGTTGATTAAATCTATTGAAATTACACAAAACTAACATTTAAACATTAAAAAAAACGTTGCCATGACCACTGTTGGCTGTTCCAAATTTTTGATAGCAACGGACTCTATCATCGCTGACTAGAGACAGCTAGAGCCCGTGGGATAGGAAAAAAGGAAATCGAAAGTTGTTTATCGTTAATGCCTAAAAATACGTCTTTCCAATGGTAGTTCGCAAGTATGAAGATGCTGTTGATAAGATGGAAGTATGTTAAAATAGCTTATATTATGGTTTCAGTTGAAAACCGAATTTATCGACTAGCTACAATCGATTTTACTCTCGTTCTGTACGTTATAGGGAAGATGTACCTATATTAATCTCATTGTTCCTATATTCATCCTACTTGGAATAAAACGATATACACGTAACAGGATTAGTTAGTAATGTTTGTTGTAGTTATTTAACGTAAGCAAACATTATTAGAAAACGAAACCGATCCTTCAACTGCCCAATTGTTTGATTCATCGTAGGATGAATATAGGAACAATGAGATTAATATGGGGGCAGTTTCCCTACCTAATATCGGAGGTAGTGCGCGCTTCTTCCGACATTAGGTATAACGTATGGATCGACAGTAAAATCGATTGTCGCTAGTCGATAAATTCGATTTTCAACTGAAACGATAATATGAGCTACCTGCAACAGCTTTTGAGTGCGTTGAGTTATTTCCTTTTAATTCCGTTATAATAGCTTATACTCGTATTTGATAGGTTGGTAGGTTATATTAATTGCAATTAATATTATTGGGTGGTTTATCGGAAAAAAATAACCAACATTTATCCAATTTAAAATTAGCGTGTATGTCCAACTACCTGTAATTTTATTGAAAAACGACTGAGGGCTGATTTGGTCCAATTTAAACCAATAGTAAGGATGCTGTTGGGGCCACTCACAAAGTGTGTTGGTAAATTTTTATTGGGACAAAAAGATTTTTTTTAATAATGTGCGGAAGCCGATTTTGACTATTAGTGATGATTTGTCAGGAAATACTTGCTTCTCAAAAGTTCAATTTTATTTGAATCAAATTCATCACATTAATAATGGCAATTGCTGGTTGGTGCAGACATAAGCTGAACTTTTTTTTGATGCGTTCGAACCTGTACATGTTCAATAAGGAATGATCATTCAATAAAAAAAAATTTTAAAGAGCACTGTTTATTTTCAAACGAATTCAATAGTTTCGATTATATAAATGAACATTAACGTACATGTAGAAAACTTTAAGTAGATTTGAAAATGTATTGCTTATTCCTGAAGAATTCTCGAACCTTACTCCTGATGGCTCCCATGAGTTTTTGCACAACTTTCTCCTTAACTTTGCACATAGACTTATAGCAAATTCGATTTTGAACCTAAGTTGGAACCAGTTCTAACCTGCAATACCCAAAATAATAGCAAAAAACCCACACTTAGAAATTATGAATTTTACACGAGACGTAATTTATGTTAGTCAAAAGTTGGGGAATGTAAAGAAAGATTTCGTGTAGAATTATGTCTCCTGAAACTGACACATACGCAATTCGACGAAAGATGTGTTTGATTGAATTTATTTTCTCATCTCTTCCAACTCATTCTTATGTGCTAAAGGACGCTTGCATGTGTCGGTCTCAGGGGATAGAAATTAACAAAACATTTTGATAAAGTGTAGCAGTATTTGCCAAAAATCATTTGTGTTACTCAACTAATTTTTCGTCATTTCGTGTTAGTTATCAATTCGATTTATTATGGTCTTGTAAATTTAAGTACAGACGCAAATTTCAATCAAACGAGCCGTTCCTTTTATGTGCATCCAAGTAGACTTAAATTACAAGATTTTTTCAAAGAGTGCCGAAGTTTAACACACAACAAGCCGACTGATTCTTGAAACCCGATCCAGGTTGGAACTGAATCAAAAACAAGTTCGCTATAAGATTACATTTTCTCGAAATTCGCAACGTAACTAGCTTATCTTCCATTCTTCTTGAGAAGCCGTGTAATAATTGCCAAGTATCTTTTAATGCGTCGTAGTTCAGCCCTAGTAACAATTTTAGTTTTATTCCAGCCGTATAGCACTCCTTCCGGCTTTGTTGATAAAACTACATTCAAAATTGTTTCGTCTACCAATACCTCCTCTATGCTTATTTACAGCCGAAATTTATACAAAATGTCCCACTCTATAGACGGTTGTGAAAACAACTTTATAAAACCTTTATAAGAACATAAAGATGATGAAAAAGTTCTAGTGAAAGATGTTATGACCACTTGAGAATATTCATAAAACCTATTGGCTGCCATGAAAACCAGAATGTGGCCAAATGACCACAGCTGTCAAACTGCACTGTGAAATCGAGGTTGGCTTTTGTTGTTCTGCTTTGTTCGATTCTCTGCTCTTCTGATTCATTAAGCAGTAAAAAAAGAGGTGGAGTGTTGCGGGAAATTTTGTTTGATAGCAAAATATCCAATTCAAATTGTGTTTTCTACAGCGTATTATGCCACAAATCATATGCGCATTTATTTTCATGGTGAATATTGGCACCATAAGAGCCGAAAATTAATGCGCCTTGGAAATTATGCGGATTTACAAATTAAAACAAATACATTCGATAAATTAATCATGAATTTCCTGTAAAGTGCTTGGAATTGGATGAGATTATCTAAAAGAATGCCGCAATTAGTCTCCAATCTACAGTTTATTTGCATAACATTGAATATTTGATGCATTTATTTTTCCACATTTCAATTATTTCTTATATTTCAATATGGCGATTGGAAAAAATCACAGTTTTGCCATAAAGCCAATTTTTCTTCGCAATGACTATTATAAAACTATTTGGTCTTATGGCGACTTTCTTCAATGCCAATTTGCCGTTTAATGCATTTACTGGAGGCAAAATGGTTTTAAATTTTTGAACTCACCATAATAAGATAATATCAATGAGTCCTAAAACGGCATTTCAATACAGCCTTTTACGAATTCATAAAGTCGAAAAAAAAACCTTTGATAGGAGTAAAAGAAATTTGAGAAACAAGGTTTTAGGATCGTTGTAAACAAGCTTTGTAGGTTCTCATAAACCTGACTAAAATATAAAACCTAATGGCACCTCTTGGTGCCATAATAAAACCAAATTGATTTCATGTGGCTCTCATAAAACTTTAATAAAACTTAATAAAGCAGGATGGTGTTAGCAATGTTACTTGGGTATGGCTGGCAATCGTGCCTACTCTTGACTCCGAAGGACGCTTAGATTGAACAAAGTTCACCGTACTACAAAGTTGACCACCTCCAAGACATAAATTAGACCGGTAGTCATCTATGGCTACGGCACATGGACATTGCTAGTGGAGGATCTACGCGCAGTTTCTAGGAGAACCTTCCATCATACACTCCGCTAAAATCGGTCGACTATGATGGGCCGGGCAGGTCGTAAGAATGTCGGACGCCAGCCCAGTTAAAATGAGGCTCAAAAACGAACCGATGGGCATAAGAAGAAGAGGTGCGTAACGAACAAGGTGAATCAATCAAGTAGAAGGCGACCTGCGGACCCTTCGCAGACAGCGAGGCTGGCGAGGGGCAGCCATGGACCGAATAAAATGGACACAACTTCTTTGTACAGCAAAGGCCATACCGGCCTTGGTCTGATTGGTAAGGTAAGTAAGTGTAATTGTGAGGCAATTGCAATTATACTCTCTGCTCAGGATAGACGAAAAATTATCTAGTTCAACCGGGAATTGAATCCCGACGCATTCAGTCTGGTTTTGCTTTATAAATGCGCATTTACCGACTGGCCTGAAGGAGACTCGCAGCTGTATGTCACAAAAGCTAGGCTAGGGATGATATCACCCTATGTCTTACTAGGCACACCTGTTGCAAATACAATTCAATATAATTCTCAAGAAGATAGTCACAAACTTTTTTAATCTTTTTGGCTTAAAATATAATAAGTAAACCTCTCTGAAACCCTCATATTCCTGAACATCCTCTATGTTGCATGTTCAGTATATAGAAAGGAATGTAAACCTTGAGCTACTGATATAAGACTCGATTATTTTGCAAGCATGAGTAAGCACAAAATCACATATCGGACAACATGCATTATCTGTATAAACAGATAACAGACTGCATGAGTTGTGTATTTTACATTTACTTGGTTATCTTGAGCTGTGGTGATTGCATACAAATGTCTTATCTAATTACGAGTCATGGTAGTTGTATATTTTGGACTTCTCACGACTTATCCATTGCCGTGAAGGGTCCCAAAATATACAAACCTTCAATAGCTGTAGTTAAGTGGACCGATTGAAATTTCTTCCAAAACTGTTTTCTACTGATCTTTTGTCGATGGGGCTAGGCTATTTGCCGAGCACTCGATGTTCAACATTCTAGATCTGAACAAACATTTGGAGAATGATGATATGATGATGATGATGATGATGATGGTCCCGCCACTTACCCATACAAAGGTTTGAGCTAGACGATTTCTATTAGATAATGTATTTATAAACAATTCAACCAGTTATGCAAAAATAAAACGAACTGATTTCATCTGCAGATGTTAAATCTTCAAAAACTGTTCATTTACTTTACAGTGATATAATTGTGAAAAGCTATTGATTTCAATCACAAATGTTCGCAAGTAGTTATTTCCAGCGATCAGGAAATTCTATAACAATTCATATCACAGAATCCCGTATAAGGATATTACCGAACGACAAGCCAATATCCGATCCTGCCGCTACAGAGCCAATGCGGTTCCAACACTAATGGAGCCGCCAGCTTAGTTTTGGGCTGACCAAGGATATCCCCAATCAGGGAAATCGAGAAAATTTCCAAACCGAAAAAATCTTGAACCGGCCTTAGTCAAACTTTTACTTTCAACCACGACAGTATTGACAAGGAATTCCCCGATAATCAGCCAGACAACCCACTACTATATCATGGTAGATACCAAGCATCAAAGGCCTTTTTTTTCAATTAATTCTAAAAGAAATTCTTAATACCTGTATGCCGCGCGCGAGCTCCAACTTTTGTAGACTACTTTCATTATTTATTTTTTTTTTTAAACAAACAACAACATGAAACAAATTTCCATCATCATCACCGTGACGAACAAAATAGTTTGTAGTATTGATAAAAGTGAGAAAAAAAAGTATGAAAACAGAAAATCGCCAACTTATTGTAATCCGTTTGTAAAGAACTTAGTCAAATACAATCTTCATTTCTAAAAACAAAAAAAAAAGTAACATAACCATACAAGAAATAGTCCACACAAAATAATCCGTTTTATAACGGAAAACATCGTCAGTTACAATCTTCATAAATGATTAAAAAAATACAAAAATAAAAATACAATTCTTTTTAATATTCTTTTTAATTCTGAAAGTTTTGGCGCACATTTAATGTGTCTTGGCATCGAATTGAAAACATTTTTTCCTTCAAAGTATAATGAGTTTTGTGAAGCACATGTCAAAAAATTCGGTGTTCTTATTTCATCCGCGTTTTTAGTATTATATCGATGAATATCACTTCCTCTTCCAATTCGATCACACAAATATCGAGGCAGCAAACCATTAACTACTTTAAAAATGAACACCATTGTCAAATATACAATTCTCTGCTTCACAGATAACCATTGCAAAGCCTCTAACATAAAAGTCGAGCTAGTGAATCTGTTACATCTTAAAATCGAACGCATTATTTTATTCTGCTAACGCTGTAGCCTCAGTATTTGTGTTTGATTGGCCAAAAATAAAATAGAAGGGCAAAAGTCTAAATGAGGAGAGATGATTGATTTGTGTAGCTGTATTTTACTGCAAGTAGTTAAATCGTTTTTCAATCGGCATAGAATTCCCTTGGCAATTTTCTTGATGAAATTGTCAATGTGAGCGTTGAGCTTTAACTTGTCATCAATAATCACGCCGAGATATTTAAACTCCCGAACGCGATCAATCGTAACTGAGACATCCTCATGTACTCGATTCTGCGAAATTATCATAAATTTAGTTTTACTTATATTCAACTTCAATTGCTTCCATTTCAACCATCTACTTAGAAAACGCAAATCTTCGTTCAAATGGAAAACGGCTTCATTTAAATCCTTAGCTGCAATGAATAACACTGTGTCATCTGCAAACAGATTAATGTCACAAAATCGAAAAACACGTCGCATGTCATTAATATATATAATAAACAGAAGGGGCCCTAATACACTTCCCTGGGGCACTCCAAGATCATTCCCCACGAGACTGGAAACAGAATCATTAAAAACAGTCCGTTGAGTTCTGTCAGATAAATAGCTTTCATTCCATCTGTATGCAGAACTCGAAATTCCAAAGCGCTTTATTGTTTTCCTCTGAGTTATCTTTCCATTTTGCTAATACTAAATTCAACGCGGATTCACAAGAATGGCCTTCCCGGTAGCCAGATTGTTCCGATATCAACAAAGAATTACTATTTAAATATTCTAGCAACTGGCCTTTCACAACAAGTTCTAAAATTTTCTCTAATGTGTGCAGCATGTTGATAGGACGAAACTCTTCGGCTTTAATCGTTCCAGCAACCTTTTGAATCGGAACAACCAACGATTCTTTCCACACTTCGGGCACGTGTCCAGTTTGTAATGATTCATTAATAAGGTCCAGTAAAATGCGATCAATGACATGAAAGCACTCTTCAATAACTCTAGCATCAACATTGTCTACTCCAGTCGATTTTCCTAATGAAAAGCAAATATTTCTAAGTTCATCTATTGTGGTGGGGTGAAAACCTTCAAATCTGCAATTACTATTAACTACTATTCTCGGCTTATTCTGCGAGGTGTCTGTGGAGAGAAGACAGTGAAGTGATGGTGTAATATGTGAGAATTGTAACTCGCTCATGCCGATTTAGTGTAATTATGAAGTAATGGCTTAATGTTTATGGCTACTTGGATAGATACAAGCATTTCAGTTTGCGGGTTCTTGGCGAACAGGCCTAACATCCAAAAACGATTTGCTTAGAGCTACGCTGCCGGTGGACGCATTATTGCCCCATGTTACAAATCATCAACTTCGGAAAAATGCTTCTTCGATTTGTCCCACTTGAAAAGTAGACGTATATTCGTCCCACTAGCAACAAATATTGCTACCAGTGGGACAATTATGCGTTCCTATTTCAGGTGAGAAAAATTCACTCATCATTTTTACGATTTTTCTAGAATTAACAACGCGTGTTTGAATTATATTTTGAAAGTACATTTCAAAGTGATGTGGTTGGCATGAAAAAACCAAAATTGTTCAAATGTAACATGGGACAGTTATGCTTCCCCCGGCAGTACGGTCACGTGTCATTGTTTGCAAACACCTCAATAACTAGTTCAAATAAATATTTTGTGAGTTCTTGCTTAAAATAAGAAGCTTCTTTCTAGTTTCAACCCTGAGTTATCATTTGGACGCTAATGAAGGAAATGGTTCTCATATGCCAAAATAGTACCTAGATGTATAGCAAAAACAAGCCAGGATAAAAGGAAACAAAGTCATGCAGCATGCATTTACTATTTCTCTATATATTAGAAGCAATCACGATAGCTGTATCAGTCATGCCATCAACACTTAGGTTAGATAAGGATTCCACATTCAATAATAGTTTTGCTACAGACGCATAACTGTCCCATGTGCTATGTAGTGTCACATCACATAGGACAGTTATGCTTCCAGCGGTAGTACAGAACCTACTGGCCAGCTCACTAGTTTTACTCACTATTCGAATCATCGCTATGATCGAGAACGTCTGGTAACGAGGACTGGCTTTCCCATGTGGATTCAATAATTAGCGGATTCTCGCAGATTTCGTCAGGTAGAGTAGGAGTTCTTTTCAAATCTACTTCATTTTGCTGGTCGTCGTCGAAATCGCTGCCTAACAGTGGATTTAGGATTCCTTCTTCCAATGCACCAACTGAACCAACAACATTTTGATGTCTGACATCAAATTCTTCGTCTGGCACTTGATTTGAGCAGTCTCCTCTCAATTTCATTTTCATTTTCATTTTGCAGCGTTTGGTGGGGCAATGAGAGCGCAAGTCAATCCAAAGCCGTGGGTTAGGGAGGGGCAATGGCGAACTGGTCTATGCGGACTACTTGAACGCCATGGGAGGTGATAAGGATTAGGTTGGGGTAAGGGGTTTGTAGTGTTTTTTTGGATTGAGATGGCCGCGTTGCTACAAAATGACCTGAAATGTTTAATTTGTTTGTGATTTGAAACTAGTAGTGACTGTAATATAACTTTTTGATCTTAAGTAAGATGAATGTTTTTGATAGTTTGGCAGTTTTGATTTCGCATATACTTATCTTTGTGCTGTCTTTGATTTTTTCGAGGATGCTTCACAGGTACTTTTTCTTGAAATAGATATGATCACTTCCTTGTCAAAACCGCATGTAGCCTAGGGCTGAGCAGGTCCTTCGCACTTCAATCGATCCATTTCACAGCCGTTCTCGATCAGGAAATCAATAAGAAAATAAGAGAGAAGAGGGTGTTAGTGTTTCATAGTATGCAGGGCGTAGGTGAGAGATTATTGGTGATATTTTCACGACGATATTTTCGTTTCTCTGACTAAGAATTCCGAATTCCTAACCTAACAAAACTTGAACAGCATGAACCAGAAGTAATGATGTTTGAATCAAAAAGGATTTAAAAAAAAAAAATGCTGGATTAAATTTAGACAACAACATTTTAAATTCTAGCCTAGCTTTGGATCTAGTAACCATCCTCATCCCAAATTTAACAATATTTCAAATCACTGACTAACTAATCTGACACTTGGAAAAGAACAGTTCTATTCCCTATCTAGTTTCTTTTTTATTTATTTATTATCTGGTATGGAGGACACATGCTATAAACTACATGGAAAGCTAACTATATAATAAGAAGAAAGACTAGCAACCCCCATCCAACCCCAACCACCTCCATCGCCTATCCCGACAGACACGCGCATCCCGTCCACAATGCGCAGACCCCCCCAGCGTAGTGCACT
>JAHHFK020004870.1:0-32458 GCA_024533555.2 Aedes koreicus
TATAAAACAACGATTTCCCCTCCGAAAAGCGTATTGGCGTGTAATCCCAAACTACCACTATTCGTTCGAAAAAAATAATATCTTACATCTTGAAAGAAGCAAATTTTTGTTGTCTTGTTTAGTCACATGAGTGAGCCTTAATATAAAGTAATTTATTAATCACCTGACCCTGTTCCCGTTCTCTTGACTGTACAAAGTAAATACTACCAACATGCACATTCTTAATTACAAAAAAAATACGATGCATCACCGGTCCAATAACTACAGTTCATGAACTACTGTACGGACAAAAGAGGGCGACTCCGGCGTAGTGATTACGCTCACGCCAATGTCACGAGTTCGAATTTCACCCCCGGATAAGTTACGAAGATATCTCAAAGGTATTGAAGTGACTACGACGGGAGATGAATCAGCCCAGGGCTGATAATCTCAATATTAAGGAATAAACAAAAAACAGCAGAACGTAATGATTAGAATTGCCTATCTCACCAATATTGAAACCCACGCCGGGAGTGAATCTGAAAAAAAGAAAATACGATTATTAACCAGAAAAGGTAAACCCAAGAAGGATCTTACGTCTATTATTGCAAACTGTGAACGCCCTTTCGGTTATCGATCAGGCTCAGGAGGGCCGCCTAGTTGTCTGCAGTGATAACCAGGTTGTTACAATTCCTCTCACAAACATTCCAAGAGCATTCGAAATGTGCATCACTAAATGCAATGTATGTAGATCGACACCGAACCACTGAAAATGATTTTAACGGGTACGAAGTGCCCGTCGTCCTTAACGGCCTAGACAGCCAGCGATTCATTCATCTTCACCTCGCGACTCAATCGACCGACAACTGGATGCCAATTAGGCTTAGTGACCTTGAACGCACGCACACTACAGCGCCATTTAGATCAAAGGAGTGCAAGTAAGCAGGAAAATCTTTTGGAGGAAAACAAACCATCATTCCTCTGCATGTGCTAGAAAGGGAAAGGTGATTAAGCGTCAAAAAGCCTAATGCTGGAGCAAACCTTTGGCTGTGTCAGATTTCGAAAATGGATTTGCCACCATAAATAATCGATGTTTGTCCTAGTGAGCTTCGATTAGTTCATACCGACAACCCTTGAACACATATCAGGTGCCTTCCGGTGGATTTCGCGTTACGTGATCCGTTTTAATCAAATAGCTGGTTATGACCTTCTTAGTTTGATCCATATCCTCCTCGCTCTTCTTATGGCCCGTTTGTTGTTGATTAACCGTCACTTAGCCAATTGTCAGAGGTTTATAGCAAATTATCCATTATTGACGGTGAAAACATAAACAATGAATAGAGATGCCCGAAATAATTTGATTGACTGAAGTAAAAGTGTTTCTTGTTTTACAAAGATTGCTTGCTCACTGGCTCGATATTTTTTGAAAGATTTGAAATCTTTTGAAGATTTCAAGCTGAACAATAGCAACATTGAGAGATTCTCTTTGTCGACTTTCTTTTTTGTTAATATTAATTAATAATTAATGATATTAAATAATGCTTTCGCGATTTCTCGCGTATCCGCGTGTTAGTATGGGTAAACCTGGCCCAAGCAATGGACTGAATCCCTGCGGCAAGCGGCCGGCTAACAGCAGCAACCCTTTTTCGCTACTCGAAGGCAGGACCGATACCGTCAACCAAGCCCAGGCCCAGGGCAACAAAAAGAAAAGGAAGAAGAAGAAGAAGAAGAATCAGTCCCAGTTCCAGTTCGATGGTGCCATCGGCTTTACCCCTCAAAGCGTGGGCCCCCGTGGTGGCGGTACAGCAATGAACACCAGTGACGTCGGTGATTTCGGCGGCTCCGTCGAAAATTTAAACGCTGCTGCACCTACAGCAAAAGTGAAGCTACCACCGGTGATGGTGAAAAACATCCCTCTCAGTGACCTCATAGTCATATTTCAAGCGGCCGGCATTGCAGCCGAGTACAAGCTGTCCCGTATAGGTACATCTGAAGGATTCCAGTTCGGAATTCTTCACGCATGACATCCCCGGGGAGAAGCCTTTCAAGGCCGTCATCAGAGGCCTGCCAAACCTCGATCCGGTACAAATCGCATCGGAAATCATGGACCGGTACAAACTGGCCCCAATCGCCGTCTACCGGATGAATCGGCGGAACGAAAAGGTGAAGCATCACCCGGATTGCCTGTAACTGGTGCATTTCCAAAAGAGAACGGTGACGGTCAACGCGCTGAAAGCGATCCGCTCCCTCTACTCCATCATCTTCACCTGGGAGCCCTACCGTGGTGGACACCGTGATGTGACGCAGTGCCAGCAGTGTCTGGACTTTGGTAAAGGTACCCGGAACTGCAACGTCAATGCCCGCTGCAACAACTGCGCCCAAAATCACACCACATCCAACTGTCCCATCGAAGGAGCCGTGGCGTAAAAGTGCGCTAACTGTGGTGGTGCCCACCAGGGATCCGATCGTCAATGCCCGAAACGCGACGCCTTCAAGTGCATCCGAAAGCAAGCCTCGACCGCCAACCAACCGGGACGGAAATCGGAAAGGGCTCCGGCCTTCACAGCGGGAGATTTGCCGCAAATTCGTGGTAGTCGTCAACCAAACCCGTGGGGGAAAGATACACCCCCTCCCCCCCCCCCCCATGGATTCTGGAGTCAACCAGCAACCAACAACAATCCCGAACTGATCTCTGCGGACGAACTGATGGCGTTTTTCGTCGATATGTCTGGCACACTTCCCCAGCAAACACAAAATCGTATATGATTGCGGATATAAGTACAACGTGGAGGCGATATACGTACATGCGTCCATTTGACTTCATGTAAAATGTACGTATATCGCCTCTACTTTTCACTCTTATCCGCTATCATATACGATCATGTGTTTGCTGGGTCGCCAGTGCCGCAACAAGCCCGAGCTAATCCAAGTGCTCGGTAAATTCATCGTCCAGTATGGCGTCTAAAGTGCTAACCATCGTCACCTGGAACGCTTGCTGATTTCGTCTACAAGCACAACATCGACGTGGGCCTAAGAGATATAAGAGGTGAATTGGTGTGAATTCGGTGTGGGGGGGATGAAGACGGGGGGAATATTATGGTAAAGGGCGATACGGTCAAAATTTGGTCAATATCAACTTGACGTATTTCTTTCAATTTTGCATTTAAAAAACCTGAACACCCCTCATTTTGAAGGTGTGTGTGTGTAGAATGTTGCTCCTATTTTGATTTTGGAATTCACTCTTCAGTTGTCAAAATGCCGTCCAAGCAAGAAGAGCAGCGTATCAAAATTTTGCTCGCGCATCGCGAAAATCCGAGCTACTCGCACGCAAAGTTGGCAAAATCGCTAAAAGTTGCCAAATCAACCGTTACAAATGTAATTAAAGTGTTTGGGGAACGTTTGTCGACAGCCAGGAAGTCTGGATCGGGGGGAAATCGAAAACCGGAAGCCGCTGAGACGACAAAGAGAGTTGCCGGTAGTTTCAAGCGAAACCCTAACCTATCTCTCCGAGATGCCGCAAATAAGCTGGGTGTATCGTCTACAACCGTGCATCGAGCCAAAAAACGAGCCGGACTATCGACTTACAAGAAGGTAGTGACTCCAAATCGCGATGATAAACAAAATACGACGGCCAAAGCGCGATCCCGGAGGCTGTACACGACGATGCTGACGAAGTTTGACTGCGTGGTAATGGACGACGAAACCTACGTCAAAGCCGACTACAAGCAGCTTCCGGGACAGGAGTTTTATACGGCAAAAGGAAGGGGAAAGGTAGCAGATATTTTCAAGCACACGAAACTGTCAAAGTTCGCAAAGAAATATCTGGTTTGGCAAGCCATCTGTACCTGTGGCTTGAAAAGCAGCATTTTCATAGCTTCCGGGACTGTCAACCAAGAAATTTACGTGAAAGAGTGTTTGAATAAACGTCTGCTGCCTTTCCTGAAGAAACACGGTTGTTCCGTACTGTTTTGGCCGGATTTGGCATCTTGCCATTACGGTAAAAAGGCCATGGAGTGGTACGCCGCCAACAACGTGCAGGTGGTTCCCAAGGACAAGAACCCTCCCAACACGCCAGAGCTCCGCCCAATTGAGAAATACTGGGCTATTGTCAAGCGGAACCTAAAGAAGACCAAAAAACTGCTAAGGACGAGCAGCAGTTCAAGGCAAACTGGCTTTCTGCGGCGAAGAAGGTGGACAAGGTGGCTGTACAAAATCTGATGGCAGGGGTCAAGCGTAAGGCCCGGCAATTCGGATTTGGAAAAGCGGAAGCCTAACTGAATATTTTTCCTGAATTTTATACTAATTGAACTTGAAAAAGAAATTTAATTTGATTTTTTAAACAAACGATTTCACCGATTTACACGCGTTTTCCCTTGACCAAATTTTGACCGTATCACCCTTTATTCAGCGCTGAGCAAGCTGTTCGAAAAGTTAATCCTCAATCGTTTGCTGCAGTTTGTCAATAAGCAAAACATCCTCCTACCGGAACAGTTTGGGTTAAAGGGCATTCCACTACTCATCAGCTAGTTGAACACCATAAGGAGTAACAAAGCTGTATCCAAGTCCACTGCCATTTTAAGACGTTGAAAAGGCGTTTGACAATGGCTGGCACGATGGGCTTGTATACAAGCTTTGTAACTTCAGCTTTTCTCTTCATCTGGTTAAAATTATCCGAAACTACATTCAGTAAAGGTCGTTTAGGGTATCGTTGAATGGGTGTCTTTCGGACACGTTCGGAATCGCAGCAGGAGCTCCGCAAGGTAGCCTGCTTGGTCCGTTACTATACAACATCTACACTTCCGATATCCCTCCTCTTGGAGAGGATTGCGTGTTGTTCCTGTTCGCAGATGACACCGCAATAACGGTCAAAGAAAGGATGCCTCGCGAAATCACAAACAAAATCCAACGATGCCTTGACGCCTTTGCTGACTATGCCTCCAAGTGGAAAATCAAAATCAACGCCTCCATAACCCAAAACAATCATGTTCCTCCATAGGTAATCCCCCAAACTAAAACCCCATCTTGCACGGTAGTCATGGACGGCACAAGGGTTGAGTGGTCCACCGTGGTAACTTATTTTGGGCTGTTGTTTGACGAAAACCTCTCTTTAGGTCGCATGTGGAGAGAACGTAGGTCATGTGCTCCGCCTTAGTAAGGTCGCTATATTTGCTGATTTGCCGAAGATTCCGACCCTCAGGGGTGAAAAAACTGGCCGTCTACAAATACATCATAGCGCCTGCAATATTCTACGCAGCTCCGGTGTGGAAATCATGCGCACAGACTCACAGGAACAAGCTGCAAGTCGCGCAAAACCGAACGCTCAGAATGATCCTAGATCACCCATTTGGAACAAAAACGACTGATCTTCATGTAACGTATCAGAACATGCTTTAATAAGCACCCTGTATATAGTGGGTTAATTGTAAATAGTAGATAAGTTAGTTGTAAGATGTATATTGTAGTCTTAGGTAGTTAGGAAGTTAGGTAGTATAGTTTAAAAAACTATCAAACAAACAATCCCACCTAAGTGGTAAACCTTTCAAAGGCTTGATACACACTTAGATTTTTTTACCGAAATCTGTAAAGGTTTACCGAATTCTCAACAGCTGAACGTTCGGTAATGCAATTTTACAGATTTCGGTAAAATTTTACCGAAATCCGGTAATTTTTTTACAGATAACTGTAAAATTTCACCGAAATCCGTTAAGTTGGATTACCGAACGTTCAGCTGTTGAGAATTCGGTAAACTTTTACAGATTTCTGTTAAATAATCTAAGTGTGTAGGCCTAGAAACTAGCCATAACTAAAGTTGAAAAGCTAAGCTGTATCACTTCCAAATTAACACGTTCCAAATAACAAAATAATATAAAATAGAGACAAATTTATGATGATGATGATGAATCAGAGATTGCCATGCTTCACCAATAGTCTTGACACCAAATAAACAACTCATCGAAATTCCCCGTTATCAACATGTCCCGATTTCTGTCAACCTACTCTGCGCACTACATCACGCCACCGTGTGAGGAATCCGACACTCCTTCCGTGAACTTTCCTGGAGATAATTGCAAAAAATGCGCCCGTCCTTGTCAATGCACACAACAAGTCGCAACTCCAGCCCCAAGCCCAGCACCGTCCCGAAGATCATCCTGCTCCAGTACAACCTCCTGCGTCCGATCGATTCAGCAGATCGACTATACTGCCGTCCCTCGGATCAGGAATTGCCGCTGCACTTGCCAGTGTTGTGCTTCTAAAAAGCCAGAACGTCTACCCCCAGTACAACCTGTGCCAGCTCCGACCCGGCAATCGAACATCTGCGAGGACAAATGCTGCCCAAAACCATCCTGCGTAGATCCTTGCTGTCAGCTGCACAAGATCCGAACGGCTCACACAATCGCTCAGGATCCACATTGCTACGAACCGAAATGTCACTGCAAACCTCGAATGTGCCCAAATTACCCTTCGCAAGACTGCAATTGCTGTCACGTTCGGAATGATGACCCCCAGATGCGCCATGCCGCTCCGACTTCTCAGGGGCCAGCCAGAACCAGTAGAACGCAAATTCCCGGATGCGGCGTTGTCAGCGGCAACGATTTAGGATCCTGTTCGAGGAATTCAAGTAGGCTTCGCTTCGATATGCGCGTCAATAGCGATCGAAATTAATTGTGACAAGTTCGTTCTGCAAAAATGTACACCAAAAAATTGAACAAAAATGATATGTGCAATTCGACCTACATGAAATCTTTCACCGGCTATAATCCATGCTACAAAGGACCAGTAAGCGTCACGGTAAGTTTCTTCATTTGATAGATCCGTATGAAATTACTGAAACTAACCTACCCCGCAATTAGAAACCGAAAGTTCCGGAACATCGCCGTCGCTATCAGCAGCAAATGGAGACGACCTTTTCAATGGTGAATACCATTTTTTTCAACATGACCTGTCCTCGAGCCCGGACGGAGGAATGTCCTCCCACCGAGTATGGTGAAGATATCTGCAAGGTAGGTCAAGCCATCGCAGATAGTTACGAAGTGCCGTGCCATTGTGGTCCCTGTTATTTGAACTGTTGCTAAATTGTTCAGAAATATATGATCAGAAATTTCTCGTGAAACGTTCGTTATCAATCATTCAGCGAACAAACAGCGATTGGTGATTGATTTAGCGATTTTGGGAATCCCAAGCTTCTCCACTCAGCGAACGTTAACATGTGTTGCTAAATATTTCATCCATTCGAAACCGCAAATCAGTGCCAATGAGCGCCGTTTTGAACATCAAACCGGGCATAATCTAGAATTCAATTCACAAACAGGTCCTTTTTTCTCCTTAACCCCCGGTTACAAAACAGAAAGACGAGTATATGTATTTCACGCTTTGGCTGCGGTGAAAACAGGCGAGTTCCTTTCATGCCATCGCCAAACGCGGAACGGCTGCTGCTTTGATTTCGCATTCGAGATTATTTCCTAAATTTTATTAATTTCAATGCAAGCTAATGCACGTGAGGGCGGTAAGCCAGGCTTATGATACGGTGGCCTGGCCAGTTTCCGGTCGCTGGACGACTGTTTGGGAGAGTTTAATTCAGATTTGAGGCCGTGAGGGAGGGAAGCAGAACCTAGGTAATCAGGAGTATCAGAGGGTGGTGTGATGCTAATTTACTATTTATGCTGCTTTTGGGTGGGCTGGAGTTGATGAGCAGTGGTGCCAGGTTTTTAATTGGTGGCAGACAGAAGGACAGGGGACAAAATACGGGAACCGTAGGGTAACACACAAAAAAAACTACTCTAAAGAAACATGTTAATGCTGCATGTTAATCTTTGAACAATAATCTTTAAATAAAAACCTCAATAATCTTTCAACCTTGGGTACTGGCAAATCCTTGTGGTAGTTTGACTTCAACTGCCAGGTCCCAGGGCTGTTCTTTACCATTTTGGAAAGAAGCACACAAGTGTTGCCAGATCAGTAGTAAAGCAGCCCAAAAGTGCTTCTGGAAATCTTCCAGTAGTTTTTTTTTCGATGATTATTGTAATTCGGAGATGGTGATCGATAGTCAAATACAGTATTTGCGAATAGTTGAAGTGTTGCATTTGATCATATAAACACGGTTGAAAGGGCTGAAATAGTTTATTATCGCAAATCAGCACACTTTTGTAAAGCGTTACTACCTAGGGGAGCTGTTCCATTATCCATCTTTTGATCCTTTATTCATACTGCTCGGAAGTGTACACTGATAAAAAAGCAACGATAATATCTAGGTATGTGTCCCACACATGAATTTTTGCAATTTGATCAACAAATGATATCTATTTGTAACCACACATACTTCTTAGGTGAACAAATAACCACTACATGGATTTTTGCCACTAAATATGTTTGCCAATTTACCCGTGCAGGTTTGATGTCTGAACCATTTTGTTCTTTTTGTTATTTAGTTGGCATACTTTCATTAACCACGGTGTTTTTTTGACCTTTTTTATTAAAAAAAAAAAAAAAAAACAGCGAAAGGGAGAGAGCGTGTGGTTTTATTTGGGTTTTTTAATTCTCTGGGGGTTTAAAAAAAAAACCCCTAATTTTTTTTTTTAATTCTTTTTTTTTAAAAAAGGTAAATTTTATTTTTTATATGAAATAAAAAAAAACAAACCTTTTTTTAAAAAAAAAAAAAAAAAAAACAAATGCTCAGGTCTAGGTCTCGCGGATGGAGAATGTAAATTTGTGGGAGTGTGACAACGAAAACCTTCTCCTTTCTCACACACACTCTGGGCGTTTTTTTTTTTTGTTTTTTTATAATTTTTTTTATTTTTTTTTCATAGGGTATGTGTCCCTTGACTCAGCCTAATATGCAACGATAGATTACATTTTTTATTATAGCTCATAAAGTATTTGAGCTGAAAGCGATATATAACTAGTTATAGACTTGCTAAGATAAGTTTAATAAGTTATTTGGTAGTAAGTATCACGAAAAGTTACACAACTCATTTTATTACGTCAGAAACATTCGAGGGATATTGATGTAATGTCGGTCTATAAGCAACAAATTGGGTCTATTTATGGATGCAACTTCGTCCCATTCGATTGATTTGTTGTTAAATGTAGTCTTCGTACGTATTTTTTTTTCTGATTTCATGATTAAAGGCGTTGCTAGCTGTATTCGCTCTACCCAACAACAAAATTCCCAAAACAAACTATAATCAAACTGCTTAAACACACTTAAGTGTTTCTTTCATATAATTAATAAACCATTCGATAATGAAAACATTATAATTCACTCTACGCAGATTTTGATCCTTCGGATTGTGTTTAGATGAGCCATTTGAAAAACATACAACAGAAACTCAGACATTTTTATTGAAACTTTTATAGATTTTAAATACTTTTTTCATAGAACAGGCCATAATTGGGAACATAGATAAACATATTTTTCTAACATTGGGTCTACGGCTTTCATTTTAAATCACTGTTATTTTGCCTATGTGAACAGTTAGTTTATAACGTGTGACTACTTTCTGTAGATCTTGGTAGCATAACTCGGTTTATAGGTTCAATATAGCCAAATTTAGATCGCGAAGATAATCTATTCAGCTTAGCCAGTGAAGTCATGATGTCTAAAAGTTAAGGAAATTGAAAATTACGCAGAAGTGAACAACTATAAAATGATTAATAATGTCTCAATACTTTGAACTGAGTCGGTCATCCTGATTCCAACATGATTTTATTGATTATCACCGAATTAATCACATATTTGGTACATAGGCCGAATGAAGGAGCTAGGCTAACGATACATCCCGTAACCCTATTACATATTACATTATAAATGGCCACTATTGTAAGCGTTGGTTTTTATACATTTTAGATGTTTGTACAGTGTTGTATCGTTCCCAAATAGATGAGAAATCACTGTGTACGGATTCAGAAGCTTGCTCATTATGCACGCCCCAACCTTGACCAGTCGTATTTCAGAATTCTTTGACATGGAATTTCGTTGTGTGATATTTTGAAGATTTAGGGAGATTTAGAGCTTCCCAACATTCGACAAACTTGTTTAAATCAAAACTGGGCTCAAGGTCGAATGAAAAGCACTTGGCATGAACAGCTTCGAAATGCTTCAGGAACTTTAAAAAATAATAATTCGAGTACTTTTTCAAACAGACGTATCACATTTTGTAAACAAAGAGCCTTAGCACTTTCATGCAAACTAAGGCCATCAACTCAATGAATAATATTTCCCTAACATGAGATTGTTGCTACTTTTCCCCTCTCGTAGGTCAAATGTGTCACCTTGTCGACGGTGAGAGGGCTTATCTCATGCTATAAACATGCATGTGAGACCAAGAATTTGACCAGTAGTGAAAGTATCACATTTTCTTATCATTGTTTCACAGCCACGTCGTAGAACGTTTACATAAAGACCCTAACATCAGGTGTGATACTGGCGGGCTATGCCGCAATTCACTATTAGACTTCTTACTCAGCGATTCCACGGGAAAAGAATAGAGTTGAAAAAAAAAATTGTCCGTTTTTGCTCAAAATCGCTTGGTATGCTCTTCATCGAAAATAATAAGACCCGTATTTTTTATTTTTTTATTAGGATGACCATGTTGTACCAGAAAAATCGACATTTTTCAAAAAAAAATTATTTCTATGAATAGAAAGCCCATCACTTTTTGTTTTTATTAAAAATATTGATTAAAATAATTAATGTACTTAAATTTGCTAAATTGGTCAAAGTATTTGTTTTTTATGATTTTAGAAATGTTGGACCACAACGACTATTTATTTTTATATTTTTTTTATCAAAATTCAAATATTTTTACATAACATATCAAAAAATCTTAAATGTTCTTCGAGCCGTTTTTAAGTTATATTTTTTTGAAAATTTCAAGTTTTTTTTCCCATACACACATGGAATGAGCATCATTTTCCATCAATTCAAAATAACTGCGGGAATTATTTCATTGTAGTTATTTTATTTTAAATCAAAAGTAGCTGAACATAAAGGGTGTATTCGATAAAAATGGCACACACATATATACTCATCAAAATTAAACTGATTATCGGATTTTCTTGAAATTTTCAGGGAATGAAGAACTACTAATGAGTTTTGATTTACAACATTTGTTTTATTCAATTTCGTCTCCCATCCCGAATGCCCGCACCTTCCTTTTCACTCCACCCATCAAATTTTGTACAACCGATTTTCCCAGTGTTTTTGTTGTTTTTACCCAAATTTTCTTCAATTCTAGCTCTGTTTTTATAGTTTTGGGATGTTTGCGAAGTTCCGTTTTCCATAATTGCCCAGAATTTTTCAATTGGACGAAGTTCCGGTGAATTTGGTGGGTTCATATCCTTTGGCACAAAATTGACTCCGTTGGCTCGGTACCACTCCAATACGTTTCGAGCGTAGTGGCAGGATGCTAGATCAGGCCAAAACAGAGTTGATCCTTTGTGCTTCTTAATGAATGGCAAGAGACGCTTCTTAAGGCACTCTTCCGTGTAAATCGCACCGTTTATTGTTCCGGAAGTGTTGAAGGAAGCACTTATTTCACCACATCCGCAAATCGCCTGCCAGATTAGAAACTTCTTTGCAAATTTTGATAGTTTCTTCTTTCGAACATCCTCCGGAACATCGAACTTCGACTTGGCAACGAAATATTCTTGCCCAGGAAGTTGACGGAAGTCGGCCTTGACGTATGTTTCGTCATCCATCACGATGCAACCGGATTTGGTGAGCAGCTTCGTGTAAAGTTTCCGGGCGCGGGTTTTCGCAGTGATGTTTTGTTTTTCATTCCGGTTTGGGGCTTTTTGCAATTTGTAAACATGTAACCCAGCACGCTTCATGGTTTTCTGCACAAAACCGACTGACACCTTAGACTTTTTAGCGACATCTCGAATTGACATGTTTGGACGGTTCTTGAATTGTTGTACGACTTTCCTGGCCATTTTACTGTCGATTGGATCACTTTTACGACGACTCCCTTCCTTCCTTTGGACACTGAGACGCTCCTTGAAGGTTCTTATTACACGAGACACAGTTGTATTTGCAATTCCAAGGCTTTTTTTTTTTTTTTTTTTTTTTTTTTTTTTTTTTTTTTTTTTTTTTTTTTGGTTTGCCCAGCTGTATTGCTTTACTCAGCCTTACTCAATGTCCAATGTTGAATATTTGAACAGGTTTGCCTTGATTTTAATTCAACATACTTCACATGAGAATAAATTGTGAAGACCACTATTTTTGCAACAAAAAATTGCGTTTAGACAAGCCTATTTTAATTCATTTGCAGTTCTGAGCATTTGAATATTCAAGCGTTCAGCTAAAATATTGTTATACTTTATGTAACAGTGTGGATTATACTTTGTGACACAGTGTGGGGTCAATTTATAACTTTTTTCGTTTCAGAAGAACTCTAGGATTTATTCAGGACACAAGAAAGTAACACCCATCCCAGGTAGTGCAGGACCTATGGTTTGACATAAATCTTCTCAACTACGTCAATCGAAGCGATCTACATTACAATGGCTGGGTGCAATCAATTTTTATTTTTACTATTTTCAGAGAACGAACAAAATGGTAGAAATACCTCTGTCTTTTTCATAGAAGCCAGGACAAATGGAGTGATATTAACCTTCTTAGCCACGTCACTCCCAACGACTTACCTAAACCTAAAAAATCGAGACGGAAGGACGGTTGTCCCCGTTTCTTCTTACACTCGATCTGAAAATATTCGTTTATTAACTTATTCATCAAATGGATAATTTAATTGCCATTTATTTTTAAATCTTCTTTCACCCCCAACGCTACACAGTGGGCCTGGCCGTTTTAATATGTTTGTCATATTACAAATATGCCACAAATATTAATGTTGCTAAGAAAAATACTGGTTATAGCATTTTCCAGGATGCTTTTAATTACTGGCTGTGTAAGGGTTAGAATAGAATAGAATAGAATAGAATAGAATAGAATAGAAATCGCTTGGTATGCTCTTCATCGAAAATAATAAGACCCGTATTTTTTATTTTTTTATTAGGATGACCATGTTGTACTAGAAAAATCGACATTTTTCAAAAAAAATTATTTAAAAAAAATCATAACTTCTGAACCACTGCGTCGATTTGCAATGTCTTTCTATGAATAGAAAGTTCATTACTTTAAATTTTTATTAAAAATATTGATTAAAATAATTAATGTACTTAAATTTGCTAAAATGGTCAAAGTATTTGTTTTTTATGATTTTAGAAATGTTGGACCACAACGACTATTTATTTTTATATTTTTTTATCAAAATTCAAACATTTTTACATAACATATCAAAAAATCTCAAATGTTCTTTGAGCCGTTTTTAAGTTATATTTTTTTGAAAATTTCAAGTTTTTTTTTCCCATACACACATGGAATGAGCATCATTTTCCATCAATTCAAAATAACTGCGGGAATTATTTCATTGTAGTTATTTTATTTTAAATCAAAAGTAGCTGAACATATATTCAACGAAACTAAATGTAGCGGAAAGCATAGCAATCCACAAACAAAATCTCAAAAACTTGCTTAGCAAGGGTCAAGAAAACGGATATTCGTGGCTGTTTGAATTTATACCTTCATCACAAAAACAACTAACTAAACAACACAACACCAATTTAACTACCTTCAAACGAAGTAATAATGAATAACCTTGTTGGTATCAAACAACATTTTAGGTAACAAACAAACACATAAACACACTCAAGTACCTCCCCTACCTCACACACTGCGGTACCAACAAACCTACTATAAATACTAGACCTACTGTGATGTTCCCTTCAAGTCGAGCACTCGAAGTCTGTAAGTAAGCTTCCAGTAGAATTAAAAGGAATTTGCTCGCGTGTACTAGCAAAAATTTGAGAAAAGTGTTTCAATGTTTTATTTTTTATTTTTAAAAAGTGATCAAATGAAGTGTTAATTTTAAACGTTTAATACAATGAAGCACGAATGCTCAAATTGCCATGTTTGGAGTAAAAGTTACAGGAAACTTACTCCTAAACTATATGGTTATGCAGCGGAAAGGAGAATAAAGTTGTATAAAAGCTGTTCCTACATTTGTAATACCTGCTATTGCAGACTTTATCGCTTTATCAAGAAAGAAAACGAGCCAGCAACTCCAAGTGCAGTTAATCTAGAATGTGGAAATCAAGAACTCACCGTTTCTGAACCATCGAAACTTGATGATCTCGCTGTTGCCGGACCATCAGGCACCAATAATTTCGCCATGGCCGGACCATCTAGAGTGAACAATTTCGCCGCACCAGCAAACATCAATAATGGTAGTTTCGAAATAATCGATCCCAATGCCGATCATCGGAAATTGACGCTGTTCCTAGTGTTGGTAAGTAGAATAATCTCTTCTTTTTGTTTATTCAGACGTCATGATTTGCTACGTTATACAAGTTGTACTCGATTATTCGGAAAATTTTAAAAAATATCAGTTCCGTATAATCTTACCTAATCCGACCTCGTAGCTCAATTTGTAGAGCAGTTGCCTATCATACTTCAAATAATCGAATACAATCTGTATTACATTATACAAATAAAAATGTTCCTAACTAATTGTGATATTTTTCCATCTTGTTTTCAGAATCTTTGTTTTCTTCTGAATCAACGAGTGCTGAATCAATTGGTAGCGCTGCTGCCCAGAAACCCGGAGACGGACAGGAAATTCTTCAACAGATGAAGGCAAAATTTGATGAAACATCTGACAGAAACGATCGATATAGGATTCTAACTTCTCTCCCCAAATCCTGGACTGCATACAAAATTATGCAAGAATTCGGTGTTTCGCAACGAACTGCTCAACGTGCAAAGGAATTAGAGATTGAAAAAGGTTTTATGAGCACACCGGAGACCAGAGTAAATATGTTATCTTTGAGCGATGATACTCTAACTGTAGTTAGGGACTTTTATAATAGTGACGAGATAAGCAGAGCATATCCTGGGAAAAGGGATTTCATTATTGAAAGTTATGGCAGAAGTGCATGTTCAGCGCAGGTTACTTTTATGTAACCTTCGTGAAATTTTGATTGATTTTCAAAGAGCAATATCCTACTTTTAAAATTGGATTTTCAATGTTTTCCAGCAGCCGCCCAAAAAATTGTATTCTGGCTGGTTCAAGTGGAACGCAGTGGTACTGTCTGCGTATGCATTTATCATCAGAATGTTAAATTAATGTTTAAAACCCTTAAGGATAAGAAACTTATTCCTAACCATTTAAAAACGTATCATGACTTGTTTTTTAAAATACTATGTGAAAATCCTACAGAGAAATGTTGGTTGAAAGCCTGTGATCATTGCCTGGGTACGCAGACACTGGAGAATGACCTGATGAATTTTCTTGAAAATATCGATTCCTTAGAATTTAAGCAATGGAAGCAAACAGATCGTTGTCGTCTAAATTCAATGCGAATGGATGCAGAAGAGTTTGTGGAAACATTTTAAGAAAAATTAAGCGAATTATCTCCGCATAATTTTATTGCAGAGCAACAAGGTAACTACTTAAAACAACTAAAAATTAATTTGGAACCAACTGACTGCATTATAATTGCTGACTTCTCTGAAAATTACTCTTTTGTTATTCAGGACGCTATACAAGGTTTTCATTGGGCAAACGCTCAATGCACAATCCATCCTTTTGCCATATATTATAAGGATGAAGCACAAAATTTAAAGTTTACAAGCTTCATAGCAATCGCAGAATTTACTAAACATAACCATGTTGCCGTTCGGCTGTTTATAACAAATTGTGTGAATTTCATGAAAAAAAGCTACCTCACCTGAAAAATATCCATTTATTTTCTGATGGATCAGGCAGTCAATACAAAAATAAGATGACTGCTTTCAATTTGTGCCACATGTACAAGGACTTCGGTCTTAATGCAGAGTGGAACTTTTTTGCCACTTGCCATGGAAAAGGGCCTTGTGACGCTTTAGGAGGTGTTCTAAAGCGAAACGCAAGTTTACAAGGCCATCATATTACAACTGCATACGAACTTTACTCTTGGGCTGTTTCTAAACTAGATTCCAAAATATATTACGAGTTTTTCTCGGAAAAAGATTACAATGCAATGGAAAAGAAAATAAAGAACCGTTATACTCGTGTAAAACAAATCTCTGGGACACAATCGTTTCATTAATTTAAGCCACAAAGTGAAAATTACATTATCGTGAAACGGTTTTCGTTTTCAGATGAAGAAAAGTGCGTTAAATTGTAAGAATTTTGCTATGTAATATGTTTTTGATGAATTATGCAAAATCTAAATCATTAAATAATCAAATTAAATGCTGAGTTTTAATTGAAGGTAATCTGAGAAAACCCTTGCTTGTAGTCTAAAGCTTTGAGATTTGAGCTCCAATTCCTTAATATAGCGGAGCCTGGTCCAATCCCGACCCTGTGGCCAATTCCGACCTCCCATGATTCTCTCAGACAGCGCTTGTTGCCAAATTTGGAAAATGATGCTCATTCCATGTGTGTATGGGCAAAAAACTTGAAATTTTCAAAAAAATTTAACTGAAAAACGGCTCGATGAACATTTGAGATTTTTTTATATGTTATGTAAAAATGTTTGAATAAAAAAATATAAAAAAAATATAACAATAAATAGTCGTTGTGGTCCAACATTTCTAAAATCATAAAAAACAAATACTTTGACCATTTTAGCAAATTTAAGTACATTAATTATTTTAATCAATATTTTTAATAAAAACTAGAAATAATGAGCTTTCTATTCGTAGAAAGACATTGCAAATCGACCCAGTGGTTCAGAAGTTATGATTTTTTTTAAATAATTTTTTTTGAAAAATGTCGATTTTTCTGGTAACCCTATATCGAACATGGTCATCCTAATAAAAGAATAAAAAATACGGGTCTTATTATTTTCGATGAAGAACATACCAAGCGATTTTGAGCAAAATCCGACCATTTTTTTTTTCAACTCTATTCTTTTCCCGTGGAATCGCTGTACTATCAATCGAAGGGAAAGACTGAAAGTACACTTTTCATTTTATTGACTACTTATGTTGTTATTCATCTATTTTTTTTTATGGAATGAATAACCGAAATACCCGATTTGCTCATGGTATAATAACTAAATGCTATTGCAACATTTTCGAAAGGGGTGAATGTTTTGATCAGGGTTATTATCTGACTGTTCGAAATGAAGCACATAGTCATAGAAGAGTGTTACTTGAGACTGACGATGACAAGCATGTATATTAGAGATAGGACGCGGAGGGCCCGCTTAGGGAACACCATTGGAAACAATAGAATAAACCTTTTCATATATGTATCCTGGAAAGTGTGAGCTTTTTAGTGGAATACCTTTAACTGGAAAGTTAGAGGAGGAATTGGTAGTTTCCGTTTGATCCCGACTACATTTGTTGCTTGTCTTGATGGATACGCGTGTTTCGGCTACGGTGTGCGGAATTTTTCAGTGTCATGTACTAATATCGATTCTCGAGTATTAGTGCACGGCACTGGGGGGGTCTGCGTAAATTTAATCCAGTATTTTGTTTTTTTTTAATCCTTTTTGATTCAAACATCATTACTTCTGGTTGGTGCTGTTCAAGTTTGGTTAGGTTAGGAATTCGGAATTCTTAGTCAGAGAAACGAAAATACCGTCGTGAAAATATCACCAATAATCTCTCACCTACGCCCTGCATGCCATGAAATACTAACACCTTCTCGTTTCTTTTTTTTTTATTGACTTCATGGTCGAGAGCGGCTGTGGAATGGATCGATTGAGGTGCGAAGGACCTGCTCAGCCCTGGGCTGCGTGCGGTTTTGATGGGGAGGTGATCGTGTCAATTTCAAGAAAGGGTGCCTGTGGAGCGTCCTCGAAAAGATCAGAGACAGCACACAAAGATAAGTATATACGAAATCAAAACTGTCAAACTATCAAAAACATTCATCTTACTTAAGATCAAAAAGTTATATAGTCACTACTAGTTTCAAATCACAAACAAATTAAACATTTCAGATCATGTTGTAGCAACGCGGCCATCTCAATCCAAAAAACACTACAAACCCGTTACCCCAACCTAATCCTTATCACCTCCCATGGCGTTCAAGTAGTCCGCATAGACCAGTTCGCCATTACCCCTCCCTAACCCTCGGCTTCGGATTGACTTGCGCTCTCATTACCCCACCAAACGCTGCAAAATGAAAATGAAAATGAAATATGAAACGTCAAACCGTTTTGAAATATTGCACGTAGGAAAATTTCACTGTGGTATAGCTGGGAGTCTATAGTAAAAAATACTATGATTGATGTTTACATTTCATGTTTAGTATTCAAGATGGCGACGAAAGAAAAACAAGTGCGCGAGCGAATTTTGTACGGGCGTACGGCAAATCCTGACTTGTCAATACGGGACCTTGCAAAAACATTGGATTTGCTCAAATCCACTGTTCACGATGTGCTCAAATCATTTTCGGAAAGTTTGACGGTGGAGAGGAAACCGAGAAGTGACACAAACATTGGACGCGCTGATCCTGTCATGGACCGAAAGGTGAAAAGTATATTAACGAAAAACCCAAATCTCTCCATTCGAACGGTGGCTCGTAAAATAGGGTTGTTACCTGGTTTTGTCCAAAAATCAAACAAGTTCCAAATCGTAACGACAAACAGAACTTGGCAGCAAAATCACGGGCTCGTCGTATGTACTGCGAATATTTCACGAAGTTTTCATGCGTTGTTATGGACGATGAAACATATGTTCTGGAGGATTCCAAGCAGCTTCCAGGGCTAGCTTTTTATTCTGCTAAGGCCAGAAATGCTACAGTTGAGCATTTCAGAACAAAGAAGGCATCGAAAATTCCCAAAAAATACCTTGTGTGGCAAGCAATTTGCACGTGTGGCAAAAAGAGTAAATCTTTCGTCACTACAGGCACAATCAACAAGGAGATCTATCAGAAAGAGTGTCTGCAGAAGCGATTGCTACCCTTCATCAAAAGTCTCAAAGAAAAACCTTTGTTCTGGCCCGATTTGGCATCATGCCACTATGCTAAAACTGTGATGTAGTGGTACCAAGCAAATCAAGTGAACATTGTACCAAAAACCTCAAACCCACCAAATTGCCCAGAGCTACGACCAATCGAGAGATATTGGGCTCTGATGAAGCGGAAGCTTTCTTGGAAGAAGCAAGGAATCAAAGACATCAAACACTTCCAGCAAATTTGGACAAAGACGGCTTCTACGATTCCTGAAGAGTCTGTACAAACCCTAATGGACGGAGTTAAGCGCAAAGTTCGAAAATTTTATGCAATTAACGAATTTGTTTCGTTTTCACGAATTGTTAAAACACATCCCATGTATCTGAAATAAACAACTACGACGGAAATATAATGCGAAATTTATGTTTTATTCATGTTTTGAGGGGTCCGGATTATTGCGGATACAGACCTTACATGCAACTCATAAACCTTGGTTTCATGAAGCTTATTTGGGAGCTACTATGCTGAAAAGAAATCACAGCCATATTCCATAGGTAAAAAAAAAGAATTGGTTCAACAAAGGCTGCAGTCAATTCAGTTACCCAGCAGTTTTCCAAGGCGAATAAGAGATATAGATGAATACTCGAAATTTAAGGCAAGTGAATCGGAGATCCTTGTTTAAATGATTTATCCGTTTATCCTTGTTTAAATGATTTGTTTTCAACAAAATATGTTAAACACATAATGTTGCTAAGCTCAAGCATCTTTCTGCTGTTGGAAATGGAAATTTCCAGAAACACTATCACCTCCTGTGGAATGAAATTAGATCGTTTCCTTTGTGATTTTGAACAGCACTGTGGAACAAAAAAATATGGTTTACAATATACATTTAACGACACACTTAGCCCAAACCGTCAGAAACCTAGGAGCCTTAGGGAACTCATCGTTGTTTCCCTATGAGAACGGAAATGGTATTCTGATAAGAAGTGTATCGAATATAAGCTATCCACATACATGTGCGTTGTACGCATGTATTTGTGATGGTTTTTTATGCTCTGAACACTGCATGCTGTGCGTTTGACTGTCAGCTTTCTTTTGTTTACTTGTTTGTGCGGTTCAAATTCTGCGTTTTAAAAATGTCGCGTATTGAAAAGGAAGTGAAAATTAAGGTTCTGGACACATGGCTAAGTGAGAAGGTTATTACTATGCGAAAATTGGCGAAGCGGTTTGGAATTCATCATGCGAGTGTTAAAACCATCATTAATAAGTTTGGGGAACACTATTCTTTGGATGAGCTACCAGGAAGAGGCAGAAAACCCGGTTCTTCCAACCCGAAACTGGAGCAGAAAGTGGTATCTCTAATCATGAAGAACAAATCAATGTCAATACGTGATTTGGCCAAAAAAGCAGGAACGAGTGTCGGAATGATCCAGCGTATCAAGAGGCGAAACCACCTGAAGACCTACAAGAAGCAGAAAATCTTGAAACAAAGTGCAGAACAGAAGAAGCGAGCAGCAACAAGGGCCCGGAAATTGTATTCGCGTCTTTTGCAGCGTCCGGATGCATGCGTTTTGATGGACGATGAGACCTATGTAAAGGAGGACTCAAAAACCCTTCCAGGTCCACAATACTTTACTGCCGCCGTTGGGGAGGATGTGAACGATCCGGACAGGTCGATTCAAGTGGAGAAATTCGGTCGAAAGGTACTGGTATGGCAAGCAATATGTTCCTGTGGTTTGAAGTCAACCATTTTTTACACTACCGGAACTATAAATGCGGAAATCTATCGATCTGAGTGTCTCCAGAAGAGATTGTTGCCTTTATATAAGAAGCATAGTACACCTCCACTGATTTGGCCGAATTTAGCGTCGGCTCACTATGCCAAAACCACTCTCAATTGGCTTACGGAAAAGGGTATAGATTTCGTTGAGAAAAATATCAATCCACCAAATTGCCCTCAGCTTCGACCCATCGAACGTTACTGGGCAATCGCGAAGAGGGTCTTCAAGAAGACTGGTAAGACAGCTGGGAACATGCAAGAGTTCAAAAAAATTTGGGCTCAAGCGTCCAAAAAATGCGATGCAATACTTGTCCGGAATTTGATGAAGAGCATTCGATCCAAAGTTCGAAAATTCGTGAAGGAATAACTTAAATTTCATCCGGTCTTCATTATGTTCAAGTTTAACCTCGTACAATAAAGGATCGATTTTTTGTATGAATAAAATATCGGTTTTCCATCTTATTTTGAAAGAAAGTTTGTGGATAGCTTATTTTCGATACACTCCTTAGGCTTCCAGACATCAAAAAATCATCCCGTTCTTCAGGTATCCAATAAATCCATGCTGAACAGAATATGTCATCATTCAGAATCGAAAAGGGAATTAAATGTTAAAAATTGGATATCGAGAGTATGGTGCTTTTTACCCGATGATATTGACCCAGCTGGAATTTACAGAAGTGCTGAGTTTTGTGATGTTGGAAAATATTACTTAGAAGGCATTCAAATCTGTTCTACGGACACATGCCAACATTTTAAATATGGCGATTTATTTGTTTTTCTAAATGGTTTGTTTCTGAGAGTTTACCGAATATTGCTTGATTCCGCGGAATATGTGTATATTATTGGGGAAATACTCACTAAAGGGCGATACGGTCAAAATTTGGTCAATATCAACTTGACGTATTTCTTTCAATTTTGCATTTAAAAAACCTGAACACCCCTCATTTTGAAGGTGTGTGTGTGTAGAATGTTGTTCCTATTTTGATTTTGGAATTCACTCTTCAGTTGTCAAAATGCCGTCCAAGCAAGAAGAGCAGCGTATCAAAATTTTGCTCGCGCATCGCGAAAATCCGAGCTACTCGCACGCAAAGTTGGCAAAATCGCTAAAAGTTGCCAAATCAACCGTTACAAATGTAATTAAAGTGTTTGGGGAACGTTTGTCGACAGCCAGGAAGTCTGGATCGGGGGGGGGGGGAAATCGAAAACCGGAAGCCGCTGAGACGACAAAGAGAGTTGCCGGTAGTTTCAAGCGAAACCCTAACCTATCTCTCCGAGATGCCGCAAATAAGCTGGGTGTATCGTCTACAACCGTGCATCGAGCCAAAAAACGAGCCGGACTATCGACTTACAAGAAGGTAGTGACTCCAAATCGCGATGATAAACAAAATACGACGGCCAAAGCGCGATCCCGGAGGCTGTACACGACGATGCTGACGAAGTTTGACTGTGTGGTAATGGACGACGAAACCTACGTCAAAGCCGACTACAAGCAGCTTCCGGGACAGGAGTTTTATACGGCAAAAGGAAGGGGAAAGGTAGCAGATATTTTCAAGCACACGAAACTGTCAAAGTTCGCAAAGAAATATCTGGTTTGGAAAGCCATCTGTACCTGTGGCTTGAAAAGCAGCATTTTCATAGCTTCCGGGACTGTCAACCAAGAAATTTACGTGAAAGAGTGTTTGAATAAACGTCTGCTGCCTTTCCTGAAGAAACACGGTTGTTCCGTACTGTTTTGGCCGGATTTGGCATCTTGCCATTACGGTAAAAAGGCCATGGAGTGGTACGCCGCCAACAACGTGCAGGTGGTTCCCAAGGACAAGAACCCTCCCAACACGCCAGAGCTCCGCCCAATTGAGAAATACTGGGCTATTGTCAAGCGGAACCTAAAGAAGACCAAAAAAACTGCTAAGGACGAGCAGCAGTTCAAGGCAAACTGGCTTTCTGCGGCGAAGAAGGTGGACAAGGTGGCTGTACAAAATCCGATGGCCGGGGTCAAGCGTTAGGCCCGGCAATTCGGATTTGGAAAAGCGGAAGCCTAACTGAATATTTTTCCTGAATTTTATACTAATTGAACTTGAAAAAGAAATTTAATTTGATTTTTTAAATAAACGATTTCACCGATTTACACGCGTTTTCCCTTGACCAAATTTTGACCGTATCACCCTTTAAGTCATTACATCGATTCAAGTAAGACAACAGCACTGATGCAAGTATCTCTTCAGTACTGTTACCTAGGAGTGCAAAATAAGACAGTTTTACGTCGTCAGACCTGATGTTATGCATGAATGTGGCCGCAAGTCGACGTAAGGAATTTGAAGTCGTTGTCTTCAATTGCTTGAAGTAGGCGACTTAGTTCAATTGAGTGTAAGTATGCTTCTCAATTGACAATTGACTCTTCGTGACCAAATTGGATATGTTTACTAGGTTCATATGAACTTACTATGTTTCAGCTGGCAGTTTTTTGTGATCATATGACTCGTGGAGGCGTGAGGTAGGAACTTGTGAGGACCAGAGGTCGGTCGCACCCTCCTTCGAAGTTGTCAACTCACCATTTGAAGCCCCCCAAAACGTTGTCCGTGATAGGGAATTTCTTTATACTTGCCGGAATGCAACATTTGTTAAATTTTCCAACACCGATGGATGATTTTGTATTCAAAATATTTTCCTCGTTTATTTGTAAAATTTAGATACTTGGGCTAATAAAATGGCAGTCCTAGAAATGTGTAGTTGATTACTGCAAAAATCTCAACAATAAATCAGGAAACGATCGAGACATTAGCGTCCAGTGTTTCAATTTTCCGTGACGGAAGCCATTTTAAAAAATTTCAATTTGGCATGCCACTCTTGCCGAAATCTTGTTTTTCATTTGCGCTTCGAAATAATATAGAGACCGTTCAAATTTCGGAGTCGTGTTAGAAATTGCACACTTAACTAAACTAACTAACTAAAACTAAAACTATTTTAGCCGGCAGCCAATTGGCAAGAATTTTGAAAGGAATGTTAGAGAAATTCCACTAAAACAAAATCGTCAGCTAGAAAAATTGAATTGGTCGTCCTTAAAAGGACGGATTTTAAATCGTTTACATTAGAATTATCAAAACATTTTCGGTCTTTTGAACAAGCCGGTTATTTTATCCGTTCCACAGTGTGCCTTACCAAATGATGGCTACCAACTGGATCACACACAAGCACCTTATTTCGCTTCTCGTGTTTGAGCCCACCGATTGGCTACAAATACATCACTGAACTGTTCAATCGACTGCATAGCTAATGGCTGCCTTGCCAACGGCTTGCAAGCAACATTCTACAGCAACAAGCATCTAGCAAACCCGACCTGGTTTCTTGCCACACGCTAGCTACCAATGAATGCCGCTCCGAACAGCTTCAATACTGCAGTCCAAATATAGTCAGGGCACACTCCAGGGTTCTTGCCACCGCCAGCTGCCCTTCCAATACAGCTGCTCCGATATGAACCCAGCCCAAGTAACACTGCTAACACCATCCTGCTTTATTGAGTTTTATCAAGGTTTTATGAAAGCCACTTGAAATCAATGTGGTTTTATTATGGTGCCAAGAGGTGCCAATAGGTTTCATATTTGAGTCAGGTTTATGAGAACCTACATAGCTTGTTTACAACGATCTTCAAACCTTGTTTCTTATATTCCTTTTACTCCTATCAAAGGTTTAATCTCGACTTTCTGAACTCGTAAAATGCTGTTTTGAAATGCCGTTTTAGGACTTGTTGATATTATCTTATTATGGTCAGTTGAAAAGGCATTTTAAAACCATTTTGCCTCCAGTAAATGCATTAAACGGCAAATTGGCATTGAAGGAAGTAACCATAAGACCAAATAGTTTTATAATAGTCATTGCGAAGAAAAATTGTGAAATGTGGAAAAATAAATGCATCCAATTTTCAACGGTATGCAAATAAACTGTAGATCGGAGACTAAGTTCGGCATTCTTTTAGATTATCTCATCCAATTCCAAGCACTTTTCAGGAAATTCATAATTAATTTATCGAATATATTTTTTTTAATTTGATTATTGTTGTCTTAAATTCGCATATTTTCCGAGGCGCATTAATTTTTGGCTCTTATCATGCTAATATTCGCCATAAAAATAATAGCGCATATGATTTGGAGCATAATACGCTGTAGAAAACACAATTTGTTTTGGATTTTTTGCGATCAAACAAAATTTCCCGCAACACTAGACCTTTTATTTACTGCTTAATGAATCAGAAGAGTAGAGAATCGAACAAAGCAGAACAACAAAAACCCACCTCAATTTCACAGTGAAGTTTGATAGCTGTGGGCATTTGGCCACATTCTGGTTTTCGTGGTAGCCAATAGGTTTTATGAAGGTTCTCAAGTGGTCATAACATCTTTCACTAGAACATTTAAAAAATCTTTATGTTCTTATAAAGGTTTTATTAACATGCTTTCACAACCGTCTATAGAGTAGGCCACTTTGTACACATTTTGGCTTTAAAGAAGCATAGAGGAGGTGTTGGTAGACAAAACAGTTTTGAATGTAGTTTTATCAACAAAGCCGGGAGGAGTGCTATACGGCTGGAATAAAACTAAAATTGTTACTTGGGAGTGCACCCTCCTGGGTACTGCCGCCGCCAGCTGCCAAACCGTGAACAGTACCGCACTGCTTCAATACCGCCGAAATTTGTTAAGGTGTGCCCCTTTTATATCGTTCATTACTGCATAAAGGGCGAACACGAAATTATTGCGACACATTCAACAGGGCATAACTTTTTTAACATTGGGTAAAAATCAACCAAATTTTGCACACTTTCTCATTGATGTGTATTGTTTACATGCTGTCAAACTCGAAGTCGTGTTTTTCGATTCAATGAAAATGGAGGTGAACCAACGCGAGTCGAGAGAACAAATTCTTTCCAAACACCTGGAATTTCCTGACCTGTCGCACCGGCAGTTGGGAAAAATGTTGAACATTCACCATTCAACCGTCTCCAGAGTGTTGAAGCGGTTCCAGGAGCGGTTGACGTTGGACCGGAAAACCGGGACCGGAGAACAAAAAGACGGAGGGAAAGGTGAAGCGGATGATTAAAGCAAATCCCAACGTCTCAAGCCGTGATTTGGCTAAAATGATCGGCATGTCGCAGAGCTACGTCTAGAATGCAAAGAAGAGAGCTGGACTACATACATACAAGATACAGAACTTCCCAAACCGCGATGAGCGGCAACAATCGACGGCTAAAACTCGGGCACGGAAGCTCTACGAGAAGATGCTGACAAAATATAGCTGCTGTGTGATGGACGACGAAACGTATATAAAAGCCGATTTTAAGCATATTTCGGGGTTGGAGTTTTTCACCGGCAAGAGCAAGTTCTATGTGGACGAAAAATTTAAGAAGAAGAAAATGTCGAAGTTCGCCTCCAAATATCTCATTTGGCAGGCCATCTGCTCTTGCGGACTGAGGAGTGAGCCTTTCGTGACAAAGGGCACAGTAAATGGCGAGATCTACAAATCTGAGTGCCTCGAGAAGCGCCTTTTGCCGTTCTTGCAGCAGCACGACGAAGCTCCGCTATTTTGGCCAGATTTGGCATCATGCCACTATTCTAAAAGTGTCCTGGAGTAGTATGAGGCCAATTCTGTCCATTTTGTTCCAAAGGACATGAATCCGCCAAACTGTCCGGAGCTGCGCCCAGTGGAGCAGTACTGGGCAATGATGAAGCGGGAACTTCGGAAGAGCAAGAAGACACACAAAGACGAGAAGGACATGTTAAGAAAATGAAAAAAAAAAAAACTGAGAAACTGGTACCGGATGACACTGTAAAGACTTTGATGGAGGGCATCAAGCGAAAATGCGTTCAATTTTACACTCAAGGCTCCATCGATTAACTTTTCTTTTGATTTTTGAAGTAAATATATGTATAAAACTACCCTAAAATTTTGGTTTGATTCTAAACATTATAAGAAAATTGGCATGACATTTTCGGTGTCGCAATAATTTCGTGCTCGCCCTCTATGAGACTTCCCTTGCTCACATTTGAAATCTGTGATAGAAAAGTACTGTGCATTTAGTAAATTTAGCTTGGGAAAAGGGGTTTTGGGGCATTTGGGGGTTTTTTATAAAACTTTTGGGTTTTTGGGGGGGGGGGGGGGGGGGGGGCCGGTCTCCTCTATAAAAAATTTTAAAAAATGGGAGTATACGAGGTTGCAGGCGGGGTCAAAAATGAGTCTTTGTTGTTTATGAACCGGCCATTACCTTTTATTTACTCTAATTTTAATAATTTAAAATTAATCAAGGATAAGTTTTGATAATTGAATTGATACGCGATAAAATTTTCAATCGATTGGTGTAACCATCTTAAAAATCTATCGAGGATTGATTGAGCTACTAGCGTTTCATTTGTAACGATATTTCGTGACGGTCGCAATTTCCAGATTTTCAAAGAATAGTGAAAAACTTATCCGGATAAGGACGTCATCGTTCGACAACACCGTGAAGATGTCCTATTTGTTCGATTGGCTAAGTTAAATCCGAAAGTTTCATCGAGCGAGATTTCTGAATCACTATATCTAATTGTTGATCGACGTTCTGTTCGTCGAAGGCTCAACGACTGTGGATTAAAGATAAATGCGGAACCAAAAAAATAGCGGCTGGAGTTTTGACGGCTCGACTAATGGTTTGATTTCTTACCTTATTTCACAAATAAATTCATCGAATCAACATTGGAATCAACTTGGCAACACTGACAGCAGCCGCATTTAAACTGGCAAATGCATCCGACTGCAAACGCGTGGTTTTATTTGAACCAGATTGACCCCCCCCCCCCCCCCCCCGCCCCTACAAGCAGGTATGAATGCAAACATACCTGGTACCAGGTTTTTGGGAAGTGTTCTCAACAAACACACAGCTCACGGACTCTGAACAGAAGAGTCTAAACATACGAGTTGAGCATGTTTTGGGCGCGGTGAGCTAGTGGTTCGAAATTGTTTCGCATAAAAGCAGCACCCTTGCAGAACAAAAAAAAAATAAACAAATCGCGGTTTTTCGGATTCGTGGGTGAATCAAGAGCAGCTCAGCTAATTTTGCTGCATTGCATTCAGGTGCCGAATGAAAATGCAAATTATGTACCCGCTTGATTCGCCTGCCTTCCGTGCCAGGGGAGTAAGCTGGTTATCGAATATTATGACCCCTTGGTGTTTGGCAGGTGTGTTTAGAAGTGTGGAATAATTTAATTTTCCTGTCCATTCCGGGCCGCGTGGATCGAACAATGAACATAGTTTTTTTTCCTCCCCGACGGTTCCTGCTGAAAAGTTTGAATGAAAAATTAAGAATCAGGAAAACACACACCGCAGTTGATGACCCCCTGAGCTAATGAACGATGATGAGCATGAATGGGAGGGAACAACAGATCGGTGCGCTAAACATTTTCATTCACAGAACCCGGCCAATTTTCCATCCCACGTCCATCATTTCACTGTCTTCACTGCCATCGCCGATCGCCTCCGACGTGGCCAGACAACGGCGAGGAGGCGCGGAAAAGGGGGAAAATTTCTTGTTTCCGAGCTTTTAAAAGCGAAATTTTCTTCGAAACAAAAGAGAACCCAAGAATCACCTGGAGCTCGGAACCGGCGTTCTTCACGAGCACAAGAAATTATCCGATACCTATTTGGAGCCCACTTTTCGACCGAGCCATACTAGATTGGTGTGTTTTATTTTCGAATATTGATTTTCAATCGAAGTCCCGCAGACGGAGTGCCAAGTGCCATAATAGCATGTCCCGGACGTACGATTGTTCGAATACACAGTTTAATCCACCTCAGAACGAAGCGGGGGTGGGCGCAACTGCAAGACCCGAGCCTTTAATCATCGGGCCAGAATCTGCGGATGCCGCATCACCATCCGGGATAGGAGCAGAAGAAGCCGGAGGAACGGGGGTGGGATGGTGATTTTTCAACCAGGAAGCAATGACTGGCGGAAGTGCTCTGAACCGACGGAAATGGTCTTTGGATCGAAGGAATTCCTTTCCCAATCGGTGCCGAGCTCTAGGTGCTCGATGAGATGGATCAATTCTTTTCACAAGTGGACAAGCTCTGGCTCTGATCATCGGGAGAAGCAGTCTTCATCAGCAGCAACTCAACCGCCGCGCACGATGATGATGATGATGATGATGATGATGATGAATTAGAGCCAGAACCACCAGAAGCACCAGAACCAGCCCGAAGAGGAGAGTGTCCAATTATTATAAGAGCGTGCACCTTAAAATAATGCCAATTATCGATATGTTGATGGTGTTTTAGGAAATGGAAGTAGAACCATTCATTAAATCGAAGAAATCGTGTAAACAAAGGGGAAGGAGAGAGCGCTCATCTCCCCGTCAGCCAGTCAAGAATAAGAAAATCAATCTCGGCAGTGAAGACGGCGAGTTTGGTATTTTCCTGTCGAATTTTTCATCGAGAGCTGCCTGTTGCTATTATTAGCATTTTTTTTCTCCCTCTCCCGGTGTTCCTTGGCACTGAAATTAAGCCACTACTTAGACGTTCGTCTTGTTCCACCTCCGTCGCCGGTTGGTCAGTAATCGTAATTCTGGAGGAAAGCCGTTTTCGTCTGTTACATTTCTTCGTTTCTTCATAATTCTGGCGGTTGGTGAACGCAATCGGAAATGTGATAATGACACCTCGATGATAGGTAATGGAGCTTCTGTCTTCCATTAATCAATCAGCCGAACCAACCACCACGATGTAAACAGAATCAGCTCTGGAATATACGAATCTTAGCAACAATTTATTAACCATCGGACCAATGAAATTAAATCACGAAATTCACCTCCCGGGCACTAACTAAGATCCATTTGAATCCGAAAATCCGATAACATAATTTAACGATTGAAGCTGCCGGTAATCCAATTGCATTTGACTGCCCAGAGCCCATCGGGGACCAATGGAAAATCTTGGCAATCTTTCTCCCTCCTCTGAAGGCATAAGCTCTGCGAACTAATCGGTGGTGATCCAAACAAAACGAAAAAAAAAAAAACAACAACAACAACATCGCTTAGCCAGATCCATTCGTTTGGCATATGAAATACGGATTGCAACAGAGCACCGAGGGTCCGCGTGGCCATCGAGTAAAACATAGCTTTGGATCACAAAATTAGCAAATTGATGTGGCATTGTTTAGGCTACCTAGCTGGGCAGCAGAAGCCCCCTCCCCCCACCACCACCACATTTACACATACACACATTCAGTCGGTGCCAATGCTTGTTCAGTGGCCTATTAGTTTCCTCTATAGGATGCAACATTTAAGGGACGGTGCGAGTCGCTGTGGTTTTTTTTTCACTTAAACTGGCAAGTGATCACTGAAGGGTGTTACGATCAAAATTTCGGCAAACAAGAATGCTAGTAAACTGATTTAAAAAATATTATGAAAATCAAATTATGTTCCACCGATTGAACAAACTTGAATTTCCGGACCTGTCGTTTAACTTCTGCAATCAGGGTTCGCCGTAGATCGCCAATTCCCATTAAACTGCTGATCGTTTCCAATAGATTTTTCCGGTTCAGGTTCTTCAGGTTCTGCTTGACGATGGCCCAACATTCTTACAATCTTTTTTCTGGCCTTTTTGGTTCTATGAGCACATTTTTATCAAGACCGGACGAAGCCTTATTAAGGTGGGAAGCACCAGTAGTGGTCTAAGCAAAAGTACTTTTGACGTAGGACTACGTCTACGGTTTTCGATACTGGGGTACACATTCAAATTGCGAAAATTTGGAGCGTCACGAATAACGGTCAGGTTTTGAACGTTAATTACTAAGTAATTTCATGATCGATTTCCAAAGTGTTTGCAGCATTAGTGTTCGCGACACACTCGAATTTACGAATTTACCAAAAGTTAGGTATAATCCACTATATTACTATACTTGGCAAAACACCCTTTAGTACTGCCACACTTGGAAAAGAGACTCGGTAACGATAAAATTGTTCGGATTTGAGGTGAAACGATTTCGGCGTGATTAGTTCAAAGGTTATATTCGTACTGAAGTTCATGTGTATTCTTAACATCTAATAATTCTCTGAGAAGTATGAAAAAGTGAGCAAGCAAAAAAGGGGATATAGATCAACGCAAAGTATAATGAGCTATTATTCAATCTACAGCGTTACACTTTTTTGCCCTATACTGAAACAAATTTTAGAAAGATTTAATCTAATTCAAATTTGTAATTGTTAAGCTACAAAGCATTGTTCTCAGCTCGAAACAAATAGGCAAAGACATTTTCTACGCTTTGATTCCAATATTTAAATCTATTGGTTTTTATTTTGCAACTAATAAAACTAACGCAAATATGAGGTGATGTTTTATAATGGCAAAAGGTAAATGCATTCTTCTTTTTGGGGAAATGCTCCTTAAACTTTGGAAAAATGCTCCTTAGATGCGTTTGCCCGGTATAATGCAATCGGAGGTATTAACCTTCTGGTTAGCGCTTGTCGGGTGTTTTGAAGGGTCTTCAGTTTCTTCAAGATTATATAGTTTTGACGGGTTTAAAGTTTCTGAATTTAAGAGTCGTCAAAACGAAATAAAGACCCGTCAAAATGAAATTAAGATTCGTCGAAATGAAATTAAGACTCGTCAAAATGAAATTTAAACCCGTCAAAACTACCTCGAAGATAAAACCTTGATGAAACTTAAGACCCATCAAAACAACCGGCAAGCGCTAACCAGAAGGTAAATACCTCCGATTGCATTATACCGGGCAAACGCATCTAAGGAGCATTTTGCCAAAGTTTAAGGAGCATTTCCCCAAAAAGAAGGGTGCATTTACCCTGCTGCCGTTTTATAATGTCGATTATTCAGAGTAAATTTACCAAATACACAGTACTTTTCTAGCACAGACTTCATATTTAAGTAACGAACGTCTCCTAGGCAGCCATGAATGTTATATAAGGGGTACACTAGGGTGCCAGCCAAACCCGAATTTTCAAAATTCAAAAAACTGTAGTGCTTAATAGTTTTGTCTCCTCAAAAGAAGTCCCCATGCAAAATTTGAGCTCAATCGGACTTCGCTAAGTGGACCCCCAAAGCGGTCAAAGTTTGACTTTTTTGACCCATGAAAATTTTTCCAAGGTAGGTACATGAAAATTCCGAAGTCGAAATCGAAGTCGAAGTCGACTCAAGCCATTGCTCAGCTGTTGGGGTAGTTGGTACACCTGGCTCAAATGGTACCACGATGTCCTTCACATCTCGAACATCAAAACGACGCTGCTGCGGTTGAACTTGCGCATTTGCTACCGCAATATTATTCAACGCCGAGATAAATTTCGTCAGTGCAGCCTCACTTAGTACACTAGTCTTTTGTTCGTCCGGCATCTTTCGCTTATAACGTGGATCCTTGGGAACCAACTGTTCAAAACTGAGACGGCGTGAATCACTTGGCGAGCGAAATTCTTCACTTTCGGAATCGGATTCTTCGTTTTGGACACGTTGCAGCACACCAATCTGGCACCACTTACGTGGTCCAGCCTCTTCCCGGCTATCAGACCTGCCAATCACGCCCTCTGCAACACTTTTTGAAATGTCTTCCAACACCTTTTCGGCTTCATTCATCACACCGAAAAGAACCCGTGAATCCGATTTACCGCTCTTTTGCTCCTACTGTGACTTAACGCATTTTAAAATGTCAACTCGCGATCCGAAAAAGGAATTCAATCCTGTCTACAGAATTGTAAACTAATTTCATAGGAGACTTTCGGATTCAGACGAAATCGTGGCC
>JAHHFK020004872.1:0-22500 GCA_024533555.2 Aedes koreicus
TCATTCGGTGTAGTATTGTTCGAACAAAGCCCGTGCCTTTCCAACCTCATCAGAGAAAATGGACCAAAATTATCGCTTGACAAAAGCGACAGCAATGAGCAACACCGAAGAAAGGAAAAAAAAGACCAGTGTCCACAGTGTCCGCAGCCTTGGCCGAAAAAGAAAAACTGAAGTTTCGCTGATGGGGTATTTTTAAGGAAATAATGGACTTAATCCTTTCACTTGGTAGGTTTTTATTTCGTTACCACGAAACTCCATCGTCACGGATCAGATCGCCGCCGTTGTCATCCTGGCAGGGGTCAACCTTGGCAAACGATTCTTTCTACACCCCGCAAGTAAACCGCTTAGTCGCCTATGCTTTCCTTTGTTGACTTACTATGTTTGTCGGTTTCAGATCTGCTTGTTGAGATCAAGTTACGCCGGCACCCGGAATCATGGAATATTTCAACAAAGACTTGACCGGGTGCAGACTTTTCGGTGTTAGGAAAGACAAATCGACATATCCACGACGCTCTTTAATTACGAAATCAATCGACTGGGGGAAAGGAACCCCCTGACAGATATTCCTTACCTCCAAACAACGAAGAATTTGCGTCGAACGGACTGTTCATTGCTGATGCTCAGTCATTTTGTCGCACACTCTAATCTCGCTTCACTTGGTTCCAATCATTTCAATCATTTTTATGACCATCATCGATTCCTACTTTGCCTAAATTGCTTTTGCCCATAAATTTTCCCCCGGTCGGTCCTGCCAGCCAAACCTAGTTAGTCAATTCCAGTGTCCTCTTCAAAGGACACTGGCTGCCACTCATTCGCCGACGATTTATGTGGGCCACCCAACTCCGTCAGCCACGGAAATCGTTTGAATCGCTCTGCTCACAGGATATTGGTATGTGCGAAGCCAGAATATAAAAGCAAATGGCAATAGAACTCCGGTCACGTACCAAGAGGAAGAACCGAACCACTTTGGACTGTTGGACGTCTTTCAGACAACCATGTCTCCATTCATCAAAACATCGTTTGCTGGAAAGGCTAAATGATAGCAATCTCTTCCTCCGTCAAGTCAGTTGGCTCTCCAGTTAGTGTGTCAACTCACTAGCCTTGGAGTTAAAAGGTGAAAGCTGCCTTTTTTTTTTTTTTTACTGGACAAACCTCAACTCATTTTTCAAACGTCCCCAGAAGGGGGGCGGCAACGAATCCCAAATGAGGCCAAGAACTTTGACCTTCGTCGGCGGATGTCACACACAGAAGTTCGATGTTCGGTTTTGGCGGTCGCCGTCCGTCACACGAGCTGGACTGGAAATCGATGACGGGGAATCGGAAGAGACTGGATGTGAGTGACATTTCCTGAGACTGAAAATCGAGTCATGAAAACGCTAGTTGTCGAGAATCAACGAAAAAAAACAAATTGCTCCGCACAGTGAGAGGAGTAAAAACGTTGATTTATGGGATAAACGATATGAATGATTGATTGATTGATTGCCTGTTGAGTGATGGATGGTTTAATTAGATGGGGTTTTTCACACTTCTGACGTTTTCTATGTGTTTTTCTCGGTTTTTTTCCAGGATCCGGTTAATATTTTGGGAGCTGTGAAGCAACGGTCAAATTGTGAAACGTGATGGAGGTAAGTCGTTTTTTAACACATCGGCTGAAAAGTTCCCGGTCAAACGATGAAACGATTTTTGTTTTGTAAAATTCATTACTTTATTCTTCAACATAGTTTCCTTCCTGAGTGATACACTCACTCTAGTGTCTTTCTCATTTCTATTCCCTTCTTGTAGAAAGATTTAATTTTGGCCTTAAAATATGTGTTTGTTTCGTCGATTATCTCTTGATTCGAGCGATATCTTCTTCCTGCGAGCATTTTTGTTAGGTCTCCGAACAGGTAGTAGTCGCTGGGGGCCAAATCTTGCGAATACGGTTGGTGCGGAAGCAACTCGAAACGTAATTCGTTCAATTTAGCCATGGTAGCCTTCGACTTGTGACACGGTGCGTTATCTTGGTGGAAAAACACTGTTTTCTTTTGCATATGGGGACGATTTGTTGTGATTTCTTTGTTTAATCGAACCAGCTGGCCGATGTAGCGATCGCTATTGATGGTCTGGCCTTTTCCAAGGTAGTCAATGAACAAAATATCCCGAAAGACGGACGCCATAACTTTTCCAGCTGATTGTTGCGATTTTCGCCGCTTTGGGCGAGGTTCACCGGCTGCTGTCCACCCAGATGCCTGCTGATTTGACTCAGGAGTGTAGAGCCTGTCCGCGTTAAATTTCGGACACTTTTCTTTCTGTGTAGATTTTGAACTATTTCACGGATCCCTGAACCGTTTCACTTATATGACAGCTGAAATTTTTGTTACATTCAGTAAAATGGCGTTGAATCCCATGTAAGTGCGCAAACGCATTTTGTACGAACGGCAGCAAAATCCAAATTTATCGGGACGCGATCTTGCCGAGAAACTAAAACTACCGAAAAGTGTCGTGTTTTATGTTTGCAAATCATTTGACCAGCGCTTGACTGTGGATCGGAAGGTTGGAAGTGGAACGAATAGAAAAGTATGCTCCCGACAAATGGACAAGTAGGTGGTAGCCATTATTGACAAAAATTCCAATCTTTCTGCACGAAATGTGGCTCGCAAAGTAAGGAAGTCAAAATCATACGTACAAGCAAAATTTCACTGCAAAAAGTCGTGCTACGGAGTCTTACACCAATTTTTGGCAAACATTTTCTTGTATCATAGTGGACGACAAAACATACGTACTCGAAGATTTTCAACAGCTTCCGGGTCTAGCTTTTTACACCGCAATGCAAGGGAACGCCATTGCCGAGCATTTCCGGGCAAAGGTGTCCAAATTCCCCAAGAAGTCTTTAATTTGGCAGGCCATGTGGAGTTGTGGTCGAAAATGTAAAAGTTTCGTCTCTATCGGCACTATCAATAAGTATGCGTACGCGAAAGAATGTCTAAAAAAGCGATTGCTACCGTTTATCAGAAGCCACGACTCTCCAGCTCTGTTTTGGCCTGATTTGGCCTCTTGACACTATGCGAAATCCGTCCTGGAATGGTATAAGGTACGAGAGGTCAAATGCGTGCCTAACACAGCCAATCCACCAAACTGTCCAGAACTTCGCCCAATAGAGAAGTACTGGGCTCTACTAAAGCGGAAACTCTTCGAAACTAAGAAGAAAGCAAATGGTACCGATGATTTCAAGAGAAGATGGAGAATAGGGCGTATCTGATGATATCGTACGGAACCTGATGGCGGGTGTACCACAGAAGCTCGAGAATTTTACAGAAAGAAAGATTAACATCTTAATCAACTGTTTTTAATGTAGATATAGCTCTACTATTGTGAAATAAACAGTTGGTTTTTTTAATTATGTGCAAAAAATTTTTACTGCATATTTTGGTGTCCGAAATTTAACGTGGACTTTAATAATGGATCCATATTTTGTCCATGAAAATTAAGATTCACGCGTTCCTTCGAGACCTTCAAAGTGTCAGCTATCTCCTGCAACTTCACTTTACGGCTTGCCAAAATGACTTTTCGGATTTTTTCAACCGATATGATACGTTCAACTGATATCTAAGAAAACAAACATAAATTTATCCACGTATGCACTATGGTACGATTGGCCAAATATTGCGACAAAAATCGATAACACGAAAACCATCAACTTTGGACACATGATTTCTTCGGAAGATTTAATCTCAAAAATGAGATCTATATTTTGGTTTGCGTGGTCACTTAGGTGGTCATTTCATGCTTATAATAAGAATTCCAACTTTTTATTCGTAAGATTTACAGGGTGTTCAATCAATAAGTTCGAATACACTTAAAAAATGTGTTAAAAAAATTAATATACAAGATATTCTCTTCTGAGTCAATGTTTATTGAAGCAATGTTTATTGAGAACCTTTACGACATCTAAGCAAGGTGGACGCGCTTGAGACGTTTCTCAAAAGAAGCGCGCGCTGCACGCACCTGTTCCAGCGGCATCTCATTCCAGATTATGGTAATGAGCTTCTTAAATTGGTCCATAGTGCTCACTTGATGTTCGTTTTGCTTGGCCAGCATGTACGACCATACATAAAAGTCCAGAGGATTAAGGTCCGAGTAGCTGGGAGTCCACAAAGTCTTACCGAGAAAATCAGTCAAATTCTCCCGACACCACGCTTGGACGACATTCGCCGTGTGGGCCGGTGCACCGTCCAGTTGAAAGACGTAATGATTCTCCCCGTAGAGGTCCGCAATGCCGGGGCCACAATCTTCTCCAGAACTTCGGTCTTATAGTACACGGCGTTAATTTTCACATTTTTCTCCAGTGGATACGGCCTGGATACGGCCCCCCAAACCATCACCGACGTGGCGCTCTGAAACCACGGGATGTTTTTGTGGGACGAACATTTTGGATATTGTGCGGCTGTTGCAAGAGAAAGAGTTTCTCATAAAAAAAACACGAGCCCCTGACCTGCATGCCGCGAAAGTATCAGTTTGTCTCTGTCTCTTCTTCGTTGTAGCCTCCGTTACCCCTTGAGCCATGCGTTTCTTGTACGGCTTGTATCCCAGGTCCTTCGTCATGATGATGTGGGCAGTCCCGATCAACACATCCGGGTCAGCAGCGGTCTTCCGGTTCGAGCGGTTCATTTTTCGACGAACCCGCTCCCTCACCATCTTGATGGCTACCATGGCACCATCCTCGCCGAACACGGCCGCCCGGATCTCGCACGATCCTGGGCCGAGCCCGTCTCCCAGTACCGACGGATGGTGGTATGGATGAAATTCCGCTTTACCCCGTGGATCGCTCACCTCTCGCAAACAACTTTACTACGACGTCGCGGTACTCCTTCATCGTGCGCGGTAAACAAACAGCTTACCCTATATATGAGGCTAAAGCTGACACCAATACCAATACACAGAATGCACATGGTGCGCACCTACACAACGATGAAAAGTTGTATTCGAACTTATTGGACACCCTGCAGAGGATTTTTCTCCTGCAATATTATAGATTATTTAATTTAAAGATATTTTGCTGAAGAAACGTAACTTATAACTCATCTGCGTATCGTAATACGTATCGTAAAGATTGTACTCGATAGAAAATGAGATAGACAAAAATGATCACCAAAAATTCATTTTATGTCGGATATTTTTCTCAGGGAATAAATAAACACATATTAGCTATGTTTTTTGCAAAACTGGTTTATTCAACCTCCTCTCCTAGGCTAAATGACCACACCTTGGATTTGACGCTACCTATGAAATCCTGTGCAACACTTGCGCCATCTTTCTTGCGCACTTTGATTCACTCTTTCTTCAAATCTTTGTCGTTTGTGAATACCTTTCCTGTTTTCCGGAGCTTGCCCTTCATAATCGCCCAGATTTTTTTCTTTTGGGTGAAGTTCTGGCGGGTTTGGCGGATTTGGATTTGCGCTTCTGGAGGCATTCTTTTTTACATATTTGGCCGTTGATGATTCCGGTCGATATGTACGGCTTGCTGAATTTGTCACACTCACAGATCGCCTACCACACCAAGTACTTCTTGGCAAATGTGTCGACCATCTTCTTCCGGAACTTCTCCGGAACATCCAGGCAGGACTTGACGACGAAAAACTCCAGGCCGGGAATCTGTTTGGCGTTTGCTTTAATGTACGTCTCGTCGTCCATTACAATGCATTTCAGTTGCACCAACCACTCGCGGTACAGCTGTCAAGCGCAGGATTTTGCCAGCGTATTCTGTTTATCCGTTTGGTTAGACGCCTTCCTTACCTTGAAGGCATGAAGTCCGGCCCGCTCCATTGTCTGCTGGACGAACCAGACGGAAGAATTGACCGTCATGACCATGTCCCGAATCGGGTCGGTCATCTTCGCTTTTTATTCCACTGCCGGCTCACCGCTGGAACGTCTGGGTCTCTTTGAACGATTTTACGACACGGGACACGGTCGAATAGTCGAATCCCAACTGTTTCACTATCCACCTGTGCGACTGGCCTAGATTTTCCACGCGCCCATAATTTTATGTCGAAGCACTTCTTGCTTGGAAGCCATCTCAATAACCACTTGACAGATTGTGACGAAATTTTGCCCATGTAAACATTTTACCCAAAACTAGTTTATAAGTTTCATCAAATTTTACCCATGCAATTAAAAGTTATACGCAAAAGAAAGTGTTGAATTTTGTTTTTTTTTTTCGTACAATCTCTATATCAGCTTTTCTCGACGTGGTGTACAGAGTGGGAGCTGGAAAGTTTTTTTTTCTTTCGTTGCACAATGATTGTGATTTTTCAAGTTAAATTTCTTCTCGGAAGTGTTTTTTTTTTACCTGTGATTTTCATTGTATCGCATTTGTGCGCGAAGTACTAATTGTATTCGGGCTGTTCCATTCGAAAAGCTGTTGGGTTCCAGTGGACTCATTTGAGAATGCCTGGTTTTTCACGTCCATTCCGAGGTCACTTCCACTTACAACAAGCCCCCGCATAAACACAGTTAGAAAAATCAAATGGATATAAGTACCGCGCTAACACTTTCATCATCAAATCTTATTGTTTTGAGGATGGCACGTATTTAGCAGTATTATCGTTCAAGTTTAGTTATAATCAGATAGATCTCAACGGAAATTGTTGTTGATGTGTACAGTCTTCATTTGGATGGCTTCCCTGTGATGCTAAAAGATGCATTCATGTCTCTACAGAAGTAGCACTCCGCTATTCGGCAAATATTTTCACATCATCCTTTTCGAATGGAACAGCCCGAATACAATTAGTACTTCGCGCATAAATGCAATACAATGAAAATTACATGTGGTAAAAACACTTTCGAGATGAAATTTAACTTGAAAAATCACAATCATTGTGCAACGAAAGACAAAGAACTTCACGGATCCCACTCTGTACACCACGTAGTGAGTGCATTCGAAATTATATGCCAGTCACTCACGCGCGAATGTTCGTTGCTTCTGTCCAGCAAATGGCCGTTTTCTTCATTGCATCGATTTTCTTTTTTTCTCTCTCCACACCCTGTCAATAATCAATATACCTTGCTATGAGGCGACTCTATATCGACTTCTTCCTTTTTTAAACTGCTTATAATCATCAATTCACTCGCGACAAAGCGGAAAAATACTTTCTTATTTGATCATTTATGGTCCGCGAGGCACAATACTACCGAGCACTAACTAACACAACTAAGCTGATATTAACTCTTCCTCCGGGTGCGGGGGCGAAGCACAAAAAAAAAAAAAAAAAAACGGAGACAAACTACCGACCATCACACATTTTGGGAGGGAATCGATTATATTCACTACATCTTAAACAAAACACGTGGAGATTTTACGATTTCACTGTTCGTTTAGGTTGAATTACGAATACATTTTTGATTTCATTGTTCGCAAAAAGGACGCAGCAAAAACAAAACACGTCAGTTTCCAAGCACGGCTTGCTACGACTTAAATGTAACCGCTCAAGAAACCTGAAAACTCAACGGATCCCGCAACGGCTTTGTGCTGCGAGGTGCAATGTGTCGGGATAAGGATGGAGGATTCTTGACAGGTGGACGTGGCACATCCGGACGTGTTCCGGGTAGCTCTGGAAAAAGTAGTCAGCTTCGAACTTGGACCAAAACTTACCCAAGCACCCTCTACTACCGAAGTTTACTTGGAGAAACGACCTCAGAAGGTCGCATTCAGTTCAAAATAAGTTCCGTGAAACCATGTTGTTATTCAGACCGTATGTTTTTGGAGAGGAGGTAGAAACTTTTCACGAACTTTAAAATTAGTATTAGATATTTGATGTACTTAAGAAGGTACTCTACTCTCGGCCTCCGAAATTGAGCAGTTTTTTTGGGGGGGAAAATACCGAAGGATCTACTGAATGGATAAAATAGATTTTTTTTTAAATTTTGAAGCTACATGTTTCGATTTTTATTTTTTATTTTAAAGGCCAAAAAAAAAAACATTGGCGACCGTGGAATCATTATTTCAGGGCTGGTAGCTGATTTATGGATAAATAATAGTGACTTTAGTGACTAAAATAATAAAAATAGTGACTATTTTAAATAGTGACTAAAAAGGGACTTAAGAGGGATTTCCCAATTTTAGTATTTTTTTAAATCTTTGGTACAGTTGTTGTCTGACTACAGTAAAAGTGAACCTTGTAAACATATCCCCCGTTTGAAAAAATGGGTAATTTTGTGGCCAGTGTCACTTTTTCGGTTTTTTTGTAATCCTGCAATCAAGCGCCTTATTTTTCTCCAAGACCTCCTGCACATGGTCCGCAGATCGTTTTTGCGTAGCCTGTTTCTTAAGCACGGTTGAAACGCCTCCTAAAATGGCATAAGCTATAACTACTTCTGACATATCTTGGTACTTAATTTCTTTTTTGCAGCTGTTGCCCTGTGATGCGGAGCTAAAGCTTTTTTCACTACCTTAGTCACCAAAGGGTATTTAGGATCACCTAGAGCCGTTTTCTTATTAAAAATAACTGGTCCCAATACTCCTCACAGAATTCTGTACTCTGTACTCGAGGTCAGCACTTCGCATTTTAAAAAGGTTCATTCGACAAGAAGAAGATCATAGTTGACGTGAATCGGCAGTAACTTGGCGATTTTCACAATATATTTGGAGCTGTCACTGGATGCAACGGCTGGTGAGTTGAGCCAATGGCAATTTTTTATAAACGAGCTCTTTTTGCTTACGTGCTCACCACAGGATTGAAGTTTGTCGCCTTCCTTCAATTTGACCAGCTCTGCCATTGCTTCATCCCTAACAATAACTTTTTCGCAGGTAGAAAGTTCTCAATATTGTCAAAATATCCTCTTGGAAGTGAAGCGTATTCACGGGCCACACATTGGGTTTAAAAACTTAACGATTATGGCTCCGTACTAACTCTTCCAGCCCAGTGTACATTAGATGTATGAGTGGTTCTTCCCTCTGGATGAAACCCAGAAAAATAGCGTTGAAATAGTATCAGTATCCTTATAAACAGCTCTTATACTTCGATCAAAGTTTTTTAGACCAAATTCTACTTAACAAGTTTTGCAACTTTGCCTAAAAAATATTCGAATTAACAACAGTGAAGCAATGTCAGAATACCCTTAAGTAATTGATGAATTATGAATTTTTAATATCTACTGTATCAAAAACTAATAATATTTGTCTCAGAAATTTAATAGAAAAAAAAATTTAATGCACGATTTTTAATGGAACTTTGTAATCATTATGCTTTTACAAACTGGTCGAATTGCAGTTTATCCAGATTTCATCTATGATTGAATTGAGTTCGCCTGACTGTCGGGATACGAACAATCAAATCTTGATTCATAATTACTGAGCGAGTCACCGAAAATTAGTCCTTTATCTGATTAACAATTCAATCCCACTTTTCTTGACCGTTTTGGATATCAAAATTGGACTTTTTTTGCACTTTGGGTAAACGTTTTAGTTTTTAACTAAAATTAGGTATTGTTGAGAATACCCAAAATATCGATAAATTTAAACGATAATAAGCAGCAATTTTTCCTGACATTTGGGTCATTTTTATTTTCCAATATTGGGCGTTATTATTTACACAAAATTAAATAATTTGTTTGTCACTGAAGCAACGCGGTCGCCATAGTTTTCTATGCGAAAACGTAGTTATTTTTCTTATTAATCTCTCAATAAATAGTTTATTCATGTCCAAATATTTGAAGCAATAACTATTGCATTCTATTTTTTTTTATTCTATAGCTCCGACAGATCCTTGTGGACCAACGTGAATCCCGAGGTGCAATCAATGTTGGGTCGATGAAAAAATGTTGTGGTGGATTCCATGAACATAATACAAAAGTGAGGTTAAACGTTGTTTGTTTCTCCTTGAGTTCAGAATTTGCAATACTAAGCCGAATGGAAAAAAATGTTAAATTGTATGTCATTTTCGAAGCATTCTGTAAAATAAAACTACAAATATATATTCAATTTTGAGCAAAAAAAGTAACGTTAAAAAATCGGTAATATTTAACGTTTATCTTCCTTCAATACTATTACCCAATATTAGGTAATCTGTGTATACGCATAATTTAGAAATGTGCACTTTTGAGCGATTATTACTTTTTAACGATCTTTAGGTATTCTCATCTTAGCGTGTATCGAACTGAAATCTCAATCTTTCGTGGAGGAACTCGTATGGAAATCATAGTTTAAAGCATACAATCGAGCACAACAACAAACAATGTATACATTCCACTAACCATAGTTCCCTACGACTCTGCGATTGAGGTTAGGGTAAGGGATTTACCTTCCTACGTTACAACTGAAACCGTGCTTGACAAGCACCTAGTGCCCTATGGTGAGATTGTCTCCTCGAAAAAGGAAGTTTGGAAGAACTTTTGGCTGGTTTTAACCGGGTGAGGCTAGTGCGTATGAGGATGCAGAGCCGGTTATAATACATTCCGATGTCCGCACACTGCTTTATAACCTACCGTAATCAAGTTCTTCCGCCGGCTTTACTGTGTAAGAACGTTGCATATCGGCCGTACTTATATTAGAGCAGCACGCAAAACGGCATTGATGTCAGCAGTCGCCTTACTGCGGCACAAGAAACACCAGAAAAACAGAATGACAACAACAACAAAACCCAGGTTACTGCGTGTGGATCAGCATCAGCGTAGTCTTCTTCTTCAAGCCACTTTCCGTTTGTAGAAACTCAAAACACCGGAAACAGCAAAATCAACAATAAAACACCACAGCCCCCAACAAATGAATACGATATCTCTATTGATAGTGGTGAATCGAAGACATGATCAACATTGCTGCTGCAAAAGACAACGATCACCAAGCACTTCGGAAACTCGTAAACCTCACTCAAAAGTGCAACCTGAAACAGGAAGTAAGACCAAACACAATTCTTGCTCGTTAAGATGTGCACTCAGTATATACCAAGAAAGCCGAAGCAAACACGAGTACTACCATCCATCGACGAATTTCAGCTGAAAAAGCCAGCATCGCGCCGACTATGCGGGAAGAGAAATAACTCTCAGCATCACCAATAGCGTGTCTGATAATCAACTACACGCCAGGCTAAAAAGCGAAACTTTTGTGACATGTGGTACTGTCAATCAAGATATTTTTATAAAGGGTTGTGTTACACATGGTTATTGTCTGTCATGAAGAGACATAGTTGTTCCGTGCAGTTTTTGGCTAGACCTCGCGTCTTGTCACTACGGAAAAACGGCTTCGGTATACAGCCATTTGTGTGCAAATCGTACCCAATGGGAAGAACCCTGCAAACTCGCCCGAACTGCGCCCAATTGAAAAATATTGGGCAACCGTAAAGAGAAACCTCAAGAGAACTTAAAAAAGTTGGAAGTGAAAAACAGTTCAAGGCAAATTGGCGTTCAGCATAAAATAAGGTGGATCTAACAGCAGCACAAAACTTGATGGAAGTTGTGAAACATAAAGCCCGACAGTTCGCATTTGGTAAATCGAAAGCCTTATCAAATAATTTTTCTGTGTTTTGCAGACGGTGAACATCAAAAAAAAATTAAGATTGATCATTTTATATAATGAACTAATCGGTGTGTACTTAATCATCTTTGAACAATTTTCGACCGTTCCTCACTTCGTCAAAGATTCCGAAATCAGCTTTTGGCAACGCATCGTTTCGGATCCTCAAAAGTTCCCGCATCATTCTGTTCATTTTTTTTTGTTTTTCACAAGATGAGGCGAACTTTTTGCAATCTTAAATGATACGTTATCGAAAACTGCTCTTGAATTTAACGAGTATGCATTAAAGTTAACTGAACCCTAATCATCTAGTATGACAGAAGGAAGGTCGTTTGCCATAGTCAGTCAAATATCACTTCTATAAATTGCTAATAACTTTTATGTTTGAACTCAGATCATCTCGCGCTCTTCGACAATGTGGTTGGAAATACTATTTCTGATTGAAATCTAAGACTTGTCGGTTTTTTAACACTTACAACACCACCAAGCGGTAAAAAACCGGAACCGTAGTCTTTCTCATTTTAGAGAATGATTAAAGAGAAAATGACCAATTAAGTTCAAATTTGGGCCAGAGGCCTCAGGATGACATGGAGAGCAAGTGGCTCTGAAATGCGCAGCATACTTTTTAAAACAGTAACGATATGTAGAACGAAATTTATCAGAAGCAGATAATTTCCCATAAACATGAGAGGCTCTAGGAATGGACAGTAATTTATTTCTAGGTTATTACAGGTTATTACAGGTTGTACGCCTAGATCAGCTGTTATTGCACAGAGAACCAACAGATGATGCTTGACATACATCCTCAATGTGTAAAAACTGGTGATCCCAAACTAAGGCAATACCGGAGCCGGCTCCGCCAGAATGCAGGTCAAGTCCCTGCACATCCTGTAATAACCTAACTATAAATTAACAATCCACCGATTTCAATTCACGAAAGAAATTCCCGCCGCCTAACATGCAAGTGGGTGGAATGTTACAACTTTGAAAAATTGTAAAAGAAATCAATGAATCAACCCTTTCAGATTTAACGCTAATATGCTATTATGATAAATTTACAAGCTCATAACTGCATGCTAGTTTGTGATTTGAAAAGTGACCAGGTTTATGAACAAAAAGTCCGGGCACTGATGCAGAAAATCCTCAAACAAATGTGCAAAAGCACGTTGGCCAATATTTAGTGTCAATCAGTGGGTACGTGTGCTCTACTCTAAGTTTCCCTTCTTTCAAACTCACCTTCAGCTCAATTTACCCATTAAGTTGGACACATCACAATAGAAAATATTGTGATGGAGCACGGACATTAGGTTACTTGATGTATGAAAAATACTCTATAATCTATTTAGGTTTATATCTGAAAAATCCAATTTTGGCCAACACCCACCTTCAAGAAAACTGATGTATATAAATATGAAAACCTGGCTCTGTAAAGTTGATTCGATTAAGTCTGTACAAATAATTGAATTTATAAAAAAAAAAGAATCAAACGGTTCAACTTAGTCGCGGTCATGTCTTGAACACAATTCCAAAATTTTATTTGAATAATAAATATGATTAATGTTTTTTTTTAAGTTTAAAATACAGAAAAAACTATTCAGCTAAACTTCCGGTTGATCGAATCCAATTCTCGGGCCTTTCGTTTGACTCCTGTCATCAGATTCTGTACAGCCACCTCGTCCACTTTGTTCGTCGCGGTACGCCAGTTTGCCTCTCATTTCCAATAGTTTTTTGGGTCTTCTTTAGGGTCCGCTTGACGGTGGCGTAATATTTCTCGATTGTGCTGACCTCTGGCGTTCTTAGAGGATTCTTATCCTTGGGCTTGATGTTGGCAGCATAGCACTCCGGAAAAAGCACTTCTTCCCGATTAACACATCTTCGTGATTTAATGTTGAGTAAGCTTCTATATAACCAAATTCAGTCATGTAAAAGTATTTTCAACCGTTATAAAACTTGTGTGTTGCTTGGGTTTTTCCGTAATGGAATGGTACCAAATCCGGCCAAAACCGTTCGAAAGCACCAGACACTAGACCAAACACTGACTAACAAAATAACAAAAAGACAATTGAAGAAACAGACGAAAGGACTCAAAATTTTCAAACATGACTTCTTCCGAGTAATTTGCAACAGCGTTTTCTTGGACGACATGTTCCGTGTACGGCTAGCAAAATTATTCGAAAGGACTTACGCAACGATATCATCAAAGGCCTGGCGTAGAGGTTTCTACTCTATTCAGAGTCCCGCCAGTAAACCTTCATACTAAAAAGCAACCTTTACTGCTGATCAAAAGATAATAGAAGGGTAGTGGACAGTTCCAATAAACGTTTTAGTTCTTAACATTACGAGTAATCGACTTAGCAGTTTTGATTTGGATTTGGATTTGGCCGCTTTGGATGATATGCTTATTGTATGCTTGTTCTAGAACTTGAAGGATGCTAAAAATGATACGCTCCGATATTCTCGCAGCACAAATTTCATTTTCACGCTCATAATTAAGCGTGCAGTAGGAGACCCGGCTGTATTTAGTTTAAAATCTTTTTCCTATTCTTGATGTTTTAAGTTCAATGTAACTGGAGCGTGAAGATCGTTGATTAAACGATCATCGTTATATGTAAGAACCGATATGTAGCTCGAAATTTATCAGCCATTCAACTAGTAGCTTTAAACCGATCGAATGGATCTTATCAAATTGATTCCTCATCTCATAACAACGCCGACCTCACCCGACACATGTGTCAAATCATGACGAAAACGGGAAAACGAACAAACTTTCATGAATATTTCATGCACCGGAGAGGGGCATTCTATGTCAACTTATCATGTCGTCTAGATGTCTACTCGCTGACAGTATTTTGATATATCTGCCAGGGTAGCATGTCAGATTTTCGTCATCGGCTTGTAGCAGGATGGAGAGATTGCGCCAGATGTGGATAACTTTATCTGAACTTCATTCGGGTAGGACAATTTGGCAATGCCAAGCGTCCCAAAACATCATCGCCGTAGGAATGGAGCTAAAATTAATTCTAGTGCTACTAATTCTGTGCTCATACTTTCTATGCTTTTTCGTGGACCATCGAGGATGACTAATGCTCGACCGACTGGATCATAACCGAAGTCAAGATGATGATGACTGCGATCTACTTTTCTAGCAAATCACCGCGGAAAAATCTCAACGGGACTTTAATCCCAATATATGGTTAAGTCGCGTGTTGGGCGGAAACTTTACCATGGGAGTAGGGGTTACGGTGGTGGTAAATTTAGTGATTTGAGGCACGGCTGTTTGCCGATGAATAAAACGATTTTCCTTCTTAGCGAACAACCTCATTGATGACTCACTTCTATAACGCACGAAACAGCTGGTAAATGTTCGCAAAATATACTGCGTTAGCTTGTCTAATCTTAACTCTTCTTTATGGCAAATTTTCCTCTGACAAGTGTCTGCGGCGATTACGAGGCACTTGCAGACCAAGACAGAGAATGGGAGTTATTTTGGTGAATGATGAAGCTCAGTAATATGGGATATCGTAATTCACCAACCGGGTGTCTATGAGTGACGCGTATTTGGGCCATTCCGTTGAGATGGGAATTTCTGCTGACAGTAATTGAAGAGTTATTGTGAGAGATTAAAACACGCGCAAATAAGCATTTGAGGATTTAACGATTCGGAGTGCTTATCCATTTCCGGCCTATCTTCGTGGACCGATTCTCTGCAACGATTCTCGCTTTGGTTTATCATGGTTCAACCATTGAATTTGTGGCTCTGCTAAACGCCTAGAAAAGACGTTGATTACTTGTATATTGAACAAAAAATCGATGGAAAACAGAAGTTATTGACAGAAGAGAAGGTCGATGAAGAGAATTGAATAACGATTAATGGCCCTTTTCAAATGTTACGCGAGATTTCATTCCAAAAACCGTCTCTGCCATTGAGACTGAAGTGCGAATTTTTTCGCAAAAATAAAGCAGTCTCTGCACAGTCCCATTTTCATTCCAATCGAGTGCGAGTGCTTTATGGTCGCTCTTCAGTGGATGGAATTTGCAGGAGGAATTTCCATTCACCGAGCATGAATCTCCAAGAGGATAGAAGTTGAAGGTCGATTTGGGAACAGAGTCGCTTTCGATCATCTCTGCTAAACGATTGCAACATTACGTTCACGGTGTTATGATAGTCGCAACGAAGCGTGAAGGAAGTTGCGTCATCTAGCACAGCTTAGTTACATCCCACTTTTCCACCTACCTACGACTGCTATGCTCTGATCGGCCAGATAATGAAAGTCTTTCGCTAGATTACCACCATACACCTATATTACACACCGACCGGCGGCATCCAGATTGAATAACAACCATTTTCAATTTAAAACAAAATTATCATAAAGATAGCAGTGACTGCCGTTGGCTCTACTCCTTCTCATCCTCACTCCCGTAGCATAGGTTGTATGATACATGTAAGTGGCCATCACCGCCAATCACTCGGTAAGAGACTTTGCCAACCGGGAGTCAACCGGCCGGAAAGTGAACGGTACTTCGCAGAGCCGATATCGTGCTTCATTTCCAATCTATTAGTTTGCTAAAAAGAAAACAAATTGGCCACCGCCGACAAAGGTGTGGTGAGTTAATTGGCATAGGGTCTCATTAAACAAAGCTGCTAATTGTAATATTTCAATGGCCATCAGCACGTGGTAGACGGCAGACGTGCTGTGTGTATTGCTGTTAATGGACTTTCCAAAAGCAGTGATAGGTGTGCGGAAGTGTTGGACAGCGCAACACGCACACCGCACTGTCACGATAAACGGTGCGCAGATGTTTATTTGGCCGAAAGTAAATTCTGTGGTGTCGAATCGTCATTAGTTGTGTGACTTTGACACGTTTGTTTTTTGCCAAGCTTTGGAATGCATGATCAACACGCTGCTGATATAAACTCAGTTTGAAAAAATTAGGGTTTATATTCATCCTATGCTGGATCGAAAGATTGAAGTGCAAATAAATTCTTATGACATTATTAGAGGACGGTTATCTGGAAAGTGTTTCGACTCATAATTGTTGTCTTTCGGATTGTACAAGTTTGAGACATTACCCAATGTTATACCATGTCAGAAACTGTTCAACCTTTCACAAAACTGTTGGAGACTGTACGAAATATCTGTTTGATTTTTGCTGAAAAAAGTACTCTATTGATTAAGATTGATGCCTCCCACAATCGGGCTACATTTAAAAATATGTCACTAAAATTTGAATCAGCAAAAGCATTCCTTACCAAGTGCTGAGCTGAACAGAAAGTACTGTGCCTCGTTATGACAAACGTTTACAAGAGATTATTCCCCTGCTTAACTCGAAAGTCAACATTCAATTTTTAGCATGGTATGATATTACTTTACTGTAGTCAAATTTGATTTCAAATTTAATTTTCAATTTGTTATACTCTTTCATTCATTATTTTAAGAGGAAAGTAGTTTTGTTTCTATTGGCTAAACAAAACACTTAGTTGAGCAATCATTTAGCTATCAACAGGGAAAAGTGTGCATACATTCAATTTGCTCTTCTCGATAGCAAGATCAGTTTTCAATTAGATGTCATATGAAGAGTTATGTGCTCTCCATTTTAATCTTTTAGCTGTTGACCAAAACGATAGCAGATTAAATTGTGATGATCATAACATCACATTTAGTTTTGAATTTAATCTCAGACCCTACGGGTAGGTGTCAAGTGTTTTTTTATTGACTGCGAAGTCAAAATTATCACCATGCGAAATCATCGATCCCAACATAAATAGACATATCAAAGCAAGGTTGGTTTCAAAGCCGGCATACGTATTATTAAATAGTTGTTTTCTCGTGAACTATTGCCTCATCGCGTGTCGCTCTGTTTATATTCCCATGTAGGGAGATGAGAGAACGGATACCTTAAAGATAGACCTTGTTGCAACAATTTAAAAAAATGTATTATCTTTTTTTTTCATTGTAAAACATGGCCCACTCAGTAATGGAACATCATTTGGGGCTGTTTCGGCTACAAATAACCTGATTTAAAAACAGTTTTCATAAAGTTCCATATACTGTTCCATATATTTTAGGAAAAGAAAAAAAAGTACGAAACGAATTTTTCGTCGCTGTTTCGAAGGAGTTCTAAAACATTTCCCTTAATACAACCCAGCAAGCGCCGGCGGTCTGGCCCACTGTTTTGGCAATTTTAATGTTAGTTTTGTAAAATTTCAATAGTTTTAACAAACTTTTTCAGGATACCTCAAATCAAGATTTTAGTGCATTGCTGCTATCGCTGAAAACGAACGAAAACGTGCTCAAGCGCGGAACCACAGAACTCTATACTTTAACACTTAACAACATTTCTTACATTTCAGGATCAACCAAATGAAGATCATATATAATAGATACGAATGCTTGTAGTATTTTTCATTTACATAAATATATACACCATTATATAAATATTTCATGGGAATGGGAGGGACCATCAGGGCACCCGATTGAAGCACTCTGGATGGGGAGAGTGGGAATGCCAACTCCCCATTGCTAACAGTTTGTGAATAGAGGGCGGGCTCTTCTCCCCGCCCATTGGAGCATCCTCATGTTAGATAGCTCGCTCTTTTGACCAATTATTCAATATTGTTGTTGAAAGGAGATTCTTTTCATCCCTGTGAAAACGTATAAGTGATGTTGCCTACCGGTTCACCCAACCCGTTTTTGGCCAATGGCATGATTAGTCAAGTCTAACAGAGGGGAGAGCCCATTGCTGTCGGACTTATTTTCCGTGCTACAATGGGTGGTAGTACATATCATACATCATACATCATGCATAATTGCAACGTAGTAGTAATTCGATGGGCCTGAACTGGGTACATTTGGGCGGATTGTAGGTTTTCGGCACAATCTGGACTCCGTTGTCATTGTACCATTGCTGTACTTCCCGGAAGTGACAACTCGCAAGATCCGGCCAAAATGTCACCGGACCATCGTGGGACTGAATTAAGGGAAGAATTCCCTTCTGGAGACATTCGGTTTTGTAAACCTCCGAGTTCATCATTTTCTCAGTGACGAAAATCATTGTCTTCTGGCCGCTGCAAATTTCCAGCCAGATCATATATTTGCGTACGAATTTATTTTACTGCTTTCGAACTCAGGTTCTAGCATTCTGCTTGAGTAAAGCTTGCTTCAGATAGAATTGGAACAAAAACAATTGCCTGTATTTCAGTTATTTATTATTGAATTCAAGATCTTTTTTTATACAAATGTAGCGTTTTCTTCATACTTTTAAGAAAAAATTTGGATGAAATTATTCGTCACGGTTTCGAAGGAATTCTCGAATTTTTCCTGTAACACGGCTCATAAGGCGGCGCACACCTTCTTCGTCCATCGTTTTAGCTATCTTATTCCACCAGGTCTTCATCTGATTGATGTCTTTGACAACCTTTCCCTTTGCCTTGAGTCTCCTCTTCATGATTGCCCAGTATTTCTCAATAGGGCGGAACTGGGGGCAGTTGGGTGGGTTAAGGTTTTTCGGAACAACCTGGACCCCTTTCTCTGCATACCATTCTTGAACTACTTTGCTGTAATGACAGCTTGCCAAATCTGGCCAAAACATTACGGGATGGTCGTGGGATCGAATGAACGGCAAAATTCGTTTTTGGTGACACTCTTTTTGGTATAGTTCCGACGTCATTGTCTTATTTGTAACGAAAACTTTCGTTTTTTTGCCACAGCTGCAAATGCCCTGCCAAATCATGAATTTTCGTGCAAATTTGTCGGCAAAAACAAATTTAAATTTGGCTGGAACTTCCCCCCGAGCCGTTGCCAAGTAAAATTTTTGACTTGGGATTTGCCGAAGTCAGCCTTGACATAGGTTTCATCATCCATCAGAAGACACCCGTCGAACTTGGTCAGCACCTGGTCGTATAGCTTCCGAGCACGGATTTTGGCCACACTATTCTGTTTTATGGTCCGATTTGGCTGTTTGCTAGCTCGATACGACTTGATTCCTTCCCGGAGTCGAGTTCTCCTCACGGTACTATGGGCAGCACCGAATTTTCTGGCCAAATCACGGTCCGACAGATTGGGATTCCTCTTAATCGTCTTCAAAATCTTACCACACAGTTTCCGGTCGACAGTTCCACTCCGACGATTGGCTTGAGGTGAATCGTCGTTAATGTTTCCTTATACCGTTTGATAACGCGCCATACGGTATTTCTGGGCAATTTCAGCTGTTTAGCTAGCCTAGATGCAGACCACAATGGATTTTCCAAATAACTGTGCACAATTTTTTCCCTTCTTTCGGCTTCCATGTTGATTGTTTACAAAGTACAGTCGATTTGCGGAATGTCAAAAAAACATACGTGAAGCTGACAAAATTCCCGACACGTGGGCGCCAAGAACTTCCAAATCCGTCCACCAGGAGCGCCACAATATGAGCAAAAGTTTGTTCCAATTCTAAATGAAGCAAGCCTTAATCGATTGGGTTACCTAGTTCGCTGCACTGTACTACGGGCGGCATCATAGTTTTTACTCAAATTGCCATTGGACATGCCTGGGTTACTTTTGATGGCCCTCACGACATTTCCTTGGAGCTGACGGTTGGCAGTTCTACTGCGGCATTTTCTCAAAGGCTTCCGATTCAAGGTCGTCATACGGTGTATCTAGGAAAATTCAACACTTTAGCCAGTCTGGACGCCGGACTACAATGCATTTTCCAGGTGACTGTGCACGATTTTTTTACGGTCCTCTTGCATGGTGACTGTCTCCAAATCGAGAGCGTTTTATGAACTGAAAAAATACACTGTTATTTTTATTGTTATTGTCAACAAATAGACATCAGAAGCTACCGAAAACGTCCACTAGGAGCGCTGTAAAAAGCATAAGAGTTTGTTCCATTACTGTAACAAGTGAAGGTAAAGGCATGTTTTACTTGCAACCAGTGAAGGTAATTTATTTTATTTACATGGCATAACGTCACAATACTATAACATAGCCTGATACACAATATCCCTCCATAATGCAAGATTCTTGGCTGCTCCTCTCCAATCCCTTGGGCACCTTGTACCCCCTAGGTCTTGCTCCACCTGGTCTGACCATCTTGCTCGTTGCGCCCCACGTCGTCTTGTACCAACCGGATTCCCGTCGAACACCATTTTTGCAGGATAGTTGCCAAGCATTCTCGCAACATGTCATACCCAGCGTATCCTTTCAGCATTTGCCACCTTATGAATACTGGGTTCGCAGATGAGTTGCGCGAGCTCATGGTTCATCCTTCGCCTCCATAGTCCGTCCCTTTGTACTGCACCAAAGATGGTTCTTAACACCCGTCGCTCAAAAACTCCAACTGCTTGCAGGTCCTCTTCAACATGTATCTTTCAAATGAAAAATAAATGCTATGATTTGGTTGATTTGTTTTGCTGTAATCCCATTTTGTTTTAGTGACACCTATTGTGAGACACCCTGTAATTCCAAATCAAGTTCAAATTTCAGCAAACCTGTTGATATATCAAGGAGGGCTGATTTAATTTTTTCTCACAAGCTTCTCGTGATGCAAAGTTAAAGCCTCAACCATTCCATGTTTTGCTTTGACATTTCTTTTTCGATCATTCACAGTCGCATGGAAATGTTTCAAATGAACTCTGCTGATTTTTTATACCAATAAACACATGAATCAGTCAAGCTGGAGAATGAATGATTCAATCAAAGCGACCCACGCAATATCCACATTCATTTTGAATTATGTGAATCATCTAGTAGCCTTCAAAATTTTGAATGAATATGAATGTAAGATTGCTTTCATGGATTTGATTGTAGAGTGGAATATTTGATTCAAGCAAAACGTGAATAAGTTTAATCAGCAAGCAGCCAGCAAAAACAAACAGCAATGAGCCAACAGCAACACACAACACCGTAATAATAACAGGCAACTTTTGCACTATCGAATCGAATGCGTTGTATTCAATCTTCGTGAAAATGCATTCATAAACGATTCTTCTATCTGTCATTCATAGTACAATGAATGCATTGTAGGAATGAATACACGCATGAACAAAAGCATAAAGGGTGTATTCGATAAAAATGGCACACACATATATACTCATCAAAATTAAACTGATTATCGGATTTTCTTGAAATTTTCAGGGAATGAAGAACTACTAATGAGTTTTTGATTTACAACATTTGTTTTATTCAATTTCGTCTCCCATCCCGAATGCCCGCACCTTCCTTTTCACTCCCACCCATCAAATTTTGTACAACCGATTTTCCCAGTGTTTTTGTTGTTTTTACCCAAATTTTCTTCAATTCTAGCTCTGTTTTTATCGTTTTGGGATGTTTGCGAAGTTCCGTTTTCATAATTGCCCAGAATTTTTCAATTGGACGAAGTTCCGGTGAATTTGGTGGGTTCATATCCTTTGGCACAAAATTGACTCCGTTGGCTCGGTACCACTCCAATACGTTTCGAGCGTAGTGGCAGGATGCTCGATCAGGCCAAAACAGAGTTGATCCTTTGTGCTTCTTAATGAATGGCAAGAGACGCTTGTTAAGGCACTCTTCCGTGTAAATCGCACCGTTTATTGTTCCAGAAGTGATGAAGGGAGCACTTATTTCACCACATCCGCAAATCGCCTGCCAGATTAGAAACTTCTTTGCAAATTTCGATAGTTTCTTATTTCGAACATCCTCCGGAACATCGAACTTCGACTTGGCAACGAAATATTATTGCCCAGGAAGTTGACGGAAGTCGGCCTTGACGTATGTTTCGTCATCCATCACGATGCAACCGGATTTGGTGAGCAGCTTCGTGTAAAGTTTCCGGGCGCGGGTTTTCGCAGTGATGTTTTGTTTTTCATTCCGGTTTCGGGCTTTTTGCACTTTGTAAACATGTAACCCAGCACGTTTCATGGTTTTCTGCACAAAACCGACTGACACCTTAGACTTTTTAGCGACATCTCGAATTGACATGTTTGGACGGTTCTTGAATTGTTGTACGACTTTCCTGGCCATTTTACTGTCCATTGGACCACTTTTACGACCACTCCC
>JAHHFK020004872.1:25000-62704 GCA_024533555.2 Aedes koreicus
AGTTAACGAAGCGGAAACGTTGTGGGAATGAAGCCCTTTCCAGATCCCTCTCTTGCATCGTGCCGAGTCGGTCTCAGTGGTTTCCGATGTGCGCTGAAAACGAATTAATCAAATTTTGAGTGAAATAGTTCTGAGAAGTGAAGTGAAATTGCAACGCCGCAAAGAAATGATTGCTAATTAGGCTCGGCAGATTCACCTAGGTATTTGACACATTTCGGAATAAAAGTTTGTGCTCGGTTGTGGTAATTCTGAGGAAGAGAAAAGGAAATCATGCATCGTTGCCAGATCAAGCAGGAGAAGAAAAGGTGAACCGACTGAACCATGGGGGCGCATGGTTCCAAGGAAAAGCTGTCGAGATCCGCTTCCGAACGATACGTTCATGTGCAGTCGCTCGAAAGGGAGCGGTTCGGAAGTTTCGGAAAGAGGGGCAGAACAGGTTTGTGTTTTGTTTTTATTTCTTTTTCCGATGTTGCTAATAACAGATGAAAGACAATTCAGCTAATATTGCTTCATTTATGGAAAACTGGGTTTGTATTTTACATTTTTAGGTTGGGAAACGGTCGGCCGACCAAATTTGCATACAAAGAGCAAGCAAGGGAATGCGCGTTCACTTAATATCGAAGCTCTCGACGTTTGAAGTAAAGAAGAATGGTAGAAAATTTGCTGATTATTTGCTTCGCATGTCGATAGGGTGGATCTTCAATTGTCATAGTAATTCGACAAAGATGAAAATTAATTCATTATTTTGAACTCAACAAAACAAACATTTGTCGTAAGGTCATGGCATTTCTTCACTAAAAGCGACCATCTAAAATTGCGAATCAACCTACGGTGTGGAATTTGCAAATTGAAGAAAAAAAATGTTAAGTCCAAGAAGAATGTTCGCAACATGACGACGATGACGATGATGTTGTTGTTGTTGTTGATGCCATTCATGCCGGATGGATGATCAAGATGAACTTTCTTGGCAAACGAGGGAGAGCGAATGCGAAAATTTATGTTATGCGCTTGGGAAACAGATGCGCGGAACAATACAATGTACAATCCCTCTTTCTTTCTTTTTTTTTGTCGGTTTGGTGCTTTTGTGCTAGTGTCTCTTTTTGGGTTGCATTGCGGTAATAAATATTAGCTTTCCTTTTGTTTTCTTTTCTTCGGTGTTGATCAAAGGTGGTTTTACGAGCGTGATGTTAATTTTCTAGGGTCATTTCTAGAGGTTGTTTTACAAATTCTGAGTAATAAATATGATAAACAATGAGTACTGTTAATAAATGGACCCTCTATATTTCAGTACTGAAGAAAGTATCGAAAGATACACTAGAAATACATTTAGTTCGTATAGCTCTCAGCCCAAAGAAACACAATGCTGAAGGTGGCTGGGTTCGATTCCCGGTCTGATCGAGGAATTTTTCCTGACTTGTACTTGCGCATGTAAAACATCGCAAGCATGGGATTCAAACAGTTTTCCTTGACTTGATATGTTTGTAGCTCCTTGGCTACGCCAAATCCGATTGTCGAAAAGTAGTTGTATATAGTGATTACCTTCTCGTTGGCAGATAAATCACAATTTTGTACAACAAATCCATCGTTTTGGCACAAAACACGTTCTGCAAAACATAGTTGAGTGTATGTAATTTCAACAATATGAAGGGTGAATCGATAATAATTGTGTTACTTAAGATTTATTGGTAAATCGGCTATCGTAATTAAAATAAAACCAATTTTTTACAGAAGTTCGGTATCTGTCTTTATTTTTGCTTACATATGTCGGTTAAATTTTATGGTGAATTTGAGTAAAATGCTCTTTAATTTTTTCACAAGTCCTTACAATGTGTGTTTGAGGTATGAAACAATGAGATAGAAAGCGGCCCTTCATCTTCAATCTTCCTCAACATTCCTGGAACCCTCGCCATCATGGTCTGGACCATCTTAAGTCCACTTTTTTGGCACATCTGATTATACGGGATTTAAGTTGTTGAACTGTGGTGGCTTCCCAACCATTTTCGGGTGAAGTGTTCAACTCGTCAGTATAGAACCCCATGTTCCCAACGAAAGTACTTCTGGTGAGGCCCAGCTTAAAGTACTAACAGCTTTCAACACGTCCCCTGCAGCTGCTTCTCCGTGTGCTTCGGTCTGGATGCTCGCTTATAACGTTGCACGCCCTCCCCCTTCAGGATTCTGACCACCGTGCTCTGCGTCATGTCGAACTTCTTGGCCAGCTTCCAGGTGCTGGCGCCAATCTTGTTCTTGGCGGCAGCTTTTAATTTCGTCCGCTTGGCGGCGCTTATTCCGTTCCGTCGGCCCGGTTTTTCGTTGTTGGCCATTGGCCCTCCAGCGTAGAACCGAGCGATCATGTTATAAATTGTGGATTTCTTGTGGCCCTCCGTCAAAATGCGCCTCACCCCCTCTGATTTCGGATGCTGTCCTAGCATCCGAAAGACGCGCTCCCGGAGAAAACTCTGTTTCCCGACCTTCATCGTAAACAAACGAAAACACACTGAGGAAGAACAACGCCCACAATGATGAGAACAAAACTACAAACAACTGTGTCTCTCTCTAGCGCGTGTGACGGAATTTAGTCCCGCTACTTATCCCAAGTAACAATTTTACTTTTATTCAAGCCGTGTAGGACTCCTCCCGGCTTTGTTGATAAAACGACATTCAAAACTGTCGACGGTTGTGAAAGCAAGTTAATAAAACCTTTATAAGGCCATAAAAATTTTGAATATATACCGGTTTATGATATTATTACCACTTTAGAACCTTCATAAAACTTATTGGCTGCCATGAAAACCAGCATACGACCAATTGGCCACAGCTGTCCAAGTGGTTGGTTTTTGTTGTTCTGCTTTGTTCGATTATTTGCCCTTCTGATTCATTTAGCAGTAAATAATATATAAGACAAAAGTTCTAGTGTTGCGGGAAATTTTGTTTGATAGCAAAATATCCAAAACAAATTGAGTTTTTAACTGCATGATACGCAAATCACATCCCTCCCTTAGCTCAGCCGGTAAAAGCGCGGCTATAAAGCAACACCATGCTGGAGGTGGCTGAGTTCGATTCCCGGTCTGGTCGAGGAATTTTTCGAAAAGAATAATTTCTCGACTCCCTGGGCATAGCGTAGGATTGTACTTGTCACACAACCATACTAATGCAAAAATGGTACCTGGCATCAAAAGATCTTAATAACTGTGGATTTAGAACACTAAGTTGAGAGCAAGCAATAAGCTAATTGGAAAAGCAATAAGCTTGAAACGCTTAAAAGAAGAAGAACGCAACTCACATGCGCATTTAATTTTATAGTGAATTTTGGCACGATAAAAGCCGAACATAAATGTGCCTCGGAAATGATGTTAAACAAAATTAAAACAAATATATTCGATTAATTAATCAAGAATTTCCTAAAATTTTATAGAATTCGATAAAGTAATCTAAAAGAATGTTGAAACTGGTCTCCGAACTACAGTTCATGTGCATAACATCTAGAATTTGGGGCCCACATTTCTATTATTTTTTGTATTTAAATATGGCGATTGGCGAGTTTTGCCAAAACGCCCATTTATCCTCGCAATGACTGCTATAAAACTATTTGGTCCTTTTTTGCCGTTTTAAAACCACATAACTTTCCTCTATGACAATTTGCCGTTTAATGCATTTACAGGAGGCAAAATGATTTTAAAACGCTTTTTCAAATAACGATAATAAGATAATATGAATGAGTCCTAAAACGGCATTTCAAAACAGCATTTTACGAGTTCATAAAGTCGAAATAAAACCTTTCATAGGAGTAAAAGGCATTTGAGAAAACAATGTTTTGAGATTACGGATGTTTCGGAACTTCCGGAAGACCATCCAATGGCCACCAAGAGCCTTAAATTATTTTTCACATCGCTTTAATTTGTACATTTTATATACAAATGATTTTGAAAAAAATCGTATTGCTTTAGGACCAGACTAATGAATTCCAGTGGACCATAAAGTGGCCATATCTCGCTAGTGTGACCCAAAACGTTAATTAAGATAGCATATTTGAAATAAGCGGCCCAAAATAACTTGGAAACACATAACTTTGCCAAGTAAAATGCATTGTCATACTATTTTCCGCCTTTTATATGGAATGGAATCACTTTGCAACGGTCAGATGATGATGATGATGGTGATATTGGTCTACCACTCATTGTATCACGGAAGCTACGTCCGATGGCAGTGGGCTCTCGTTCCTATTAGATTTGATCAAGTTTAACAAACTCTGATTGCATGTCATAGTCACAGTATGAAAGGCAAAAAACGGACTTGGTGGATGATATGCAAAGTCACCTAAACATATTCACGGAGTAGAGAAGAATCTCCTTCCAATAACATGATCAACAAATTGGTCAAGATGCAAGTCGTTTTATAGAAGGATGCCCCAATAAGCGGGGAGAAAAACCCGCCCTTTATCCATGAAACAGAGCTCGCATTCCCACTCTCTCCATCCAAATCGCATCAATCGGTACCCTGATGGTCCCTTCCAATCCCCAACATTATATTTTTAAATTATCAATGGGAAAATATATTATGTGGTGTGGTTATATGAGTTAAAGTATGAAAACATGATCATTGACATCTGGACCTGGCTTCCAAACAGAAATCTGGAATTTTTTCAACTGTTAAATTAAAATAAATATTATCTTTTTTTTCATTGTAAAGCATGGCCCACTTAGTAATGGAACATCATTTGGGGCTGTTTCGGCTACAAATAACCTGATTTAAAAACAGTTTTCATAAAATTCCATATACTGTTCCATATATATTAAGAAAAAAAAACGAATTTTTCGTCGCGGTTTCGAAGGAGTTGTAGAACTTTTCCCTTAATACAACCCATCAAGCGCCACACAACGGTCTGGCCCACTGTTTTGGCAATTTTAATGTTAGTTTTGTAAAATTTCAATACATTTAACAAACTTTTTCAGGATACCTCAAATCAAGATTTTAGTGAAATGCTGCTATCGCTGAAAACGAACGAAAACGTGCTAAAGGGCGGAACCACGGAACTCTACACTTTAACACTTTACAACATTTCTTGCATTTCAGGATCAACCAAATGAAGATCATATATAATAGATACGAATGCTTTTTTTTTTTTGCTTTTCAACTATTAAATTAAAATACTATGAATACTAGGCTGTGGAAAAAAAGGTTTTGTCATTTTTAAGTGCAAATTAAAGAACCGACCCACTTAAGGCCTATGATCTGAAAGTTAAGGATTTGATGATGATAATGACGATAAGAGAGTATCCACCATCAGCGCAAAGAGTACCTATGTCTGTAGAATCATGCCGGAAGGCTTGATTTTGCAAGGTGAGTTGAAATCCCCGAAACCTTCGAAAAACAACACAATGGTTGTTCTCTCGTGACAAAATTCTGGCTACCCCACGTGCTTTTCTCCAGTCATTCAGTTCAGTTCATTCAGCTCCCTTAGGCTACCCCCCTATAGTAAGTAAACAAATCGTTATTATTTCAATCACTTACCGTAATGTATCGAGTTGTTTGCAACATGGTGAGTAGACACCTGGGGTGGAGCGTGCGTCCACGCAACATAGCTATGGTCCTCACAAATTCCTACCTCATGCTTCCACGGGTCAAGAGATGACAAAGACCGCCAGCTAAGGGTTGCGTACTTAGCTGGTAGTGCAGCCTGGGCACTGTTGTCCTTCTGACTTCAGCTAGATTGAGGAGGTGCGTTCCGAGCGTCTGTCCACCAAGGAGGTGCGGCTCAAACAGCGTCTGTCCTGGCATCCAGCGGTTGAGTAAGAAACGCTGTATCGCGTCAACTATACATTAGGTGGCAGCCGCACCAAGGCAGCGTGACCCCGGTAAGGTAGCATGCTGAAATCTTACCCTACCACGAAAAATGGAAGTATTCTTTATACGGTATATAATTTCAGATCATCCATGGAATTCCCAATTATTGAATAATAATTTTGAATTGTTTTCTTCCCCCGTGGCTATGATAATGCAAGTCCTTCTACAATTGCAGCAGGATCTGTAGACATGCAGACATTACAAATATAATTGTTATTACCATTTTATATTATAACACCCTTCACAATATAATTCAATGCTATTTTCAGCTTCGCATTTGCATCGTTGTAAGTTTTGGCCCACCTAACTCACGTTGTGTATTAGAAAAGATAGGATGGTTTTTACATTTTTTTCAGAGAGAGGATAATATACGAGAAATTCTACAAAAAAAAAAAAAAAAAAAATCGTCGTCCAAATTAGTTAATTCAAAAACTAACATTGTTTATGATCCTACCTTTTCTATTTTACAGACATAAAGAAAGAGTTATCGGAGAGTTTCCTGTCATTCATTTTTAATTTTTTTTTTTGTTTTGGATTTATTGAGGTTCCGTTTTTGGGCAGTAATCATACTCGTATGAAATTTATTTGCTTAAATTTTCTTTGCTATTTTGCTAGGATGCCAGGTGATCAACTTTCTTTCATTATATCACTTTGGAATTTTCGCTATTTTAGAGTTTCAATCATCTAACATCGCAGCGGAAGAGGCAAATAGAGGCATTTAATTATTATATGTACAATATGTAGTATTTCTTTACAACATCGTATTATTTCCATCATATCATGACCTTCACATTTTCATGCAACAAACCTGATTTAGGCGGTATCTCGCATAAACACGAAACATACATTCAATTTATGACATCTAGCATTCCTTATATGTCCAGTATATAACGCAGAAAATTAAAACTGTGGTAGGCTTTTGAAAATTACGGAATCTGTGGTAGGCTTTTGCACTTATTGTTGAATGTATTTTTCATTTCCGGTTTACAAATGGACTTTTTACCAATTCTGAGCTGATCTGATTCACGCAGCGCTGTGTGCCATTTGGCTAGTGTCTGATTTTACTTTTCAACCTTTGTCATTACTTGATAATAACTCACAATATAATTATTTTTGGTAATACTGTTTCATTGATTTAACTTCAAAGATGATTAAAACATTACTTATTGTTTTTTTTGCCCATTTATCTTTAACTCCCTTCCACTTAAATCTTCCCATTCCTAACTCGGTAGCAATAACTATTAGGTCAGCAAAAATAAAAGCGGACTGCTATTATAAAATCAGCATCAAGTAGCAAATAGTGACCATGACAACAGTAAATTAAAATGTATAAAAGTTAGTTCTGAAAAATTTCAATAGATTTAATAAACTTTTTCAGGATACTTCAAATCAAAATTTTGGTGAATTGCTGCTATCGCTGAAAACGAATGAAAACGTGCTTAAGCGTGGAACCACAGAACTCTACACTTTAACATTTTACAACATTTCTTGCATTTCAGGATCAACCGAATGAAGATCATATATAATAGATACGAATGCTTGTAGTATTTTTCATTCACATAAATATATACACCATTATATAAATATTTCATGGGAATGGGAGGGACCATCAGGGCACCCGATTGAAGCACTCTGGATGGGGAGAGTGGGAATGCCAACTCCCCATTGCTAACAGTTTGTGAATGGCAGGGTAATAAAACATCAATAAAAATGGAAAAAAATAGCAATAAAAATATGTGAAATCGCCACTACATTATTAAACACTGTGCCAACGAAAAAATAACAATTCGCACTAGAAAAATATAAAATAGCAATAAAAAAATGATAATTCATTTTCAATAATTCAAAAGTGACCGGTAACCCTTTCAAAAAAAGCAATGGCAATTAGTATTAACGCAATAATAAACTGATAGTTTTCCGTCATAATAATAAGTTCTAGCGCTATACATGTGACAAAAGTCTTCAAATCTTCCAATTGAAACCAAATGGTCTTGATCGCGTTCGTGAGATTAAATATCTTGGCGTGATTATTGATGACAGATTAAAATTTGACTCTCACATTGACGATGTCATCAAGAAAATAGCCAAGAAGTACGGTATTCTCTGCCGATTGAAAAACGATTTAACTATTGCTAGTAAAATACAACTGTACAAATCTATCATCTCTCCTCACATTGAATTTTGCCCTTCCATGTTGTGTTTAGCTAATCAAACACAAATATCGAGATTACAGCGTTTGTAAATTAAGATAATGCGTTTGATCTTGAGATGCAATATGTTCACTTCCTCCTCTTTTTTGTTAGATGCGCTACAGTGGCTATCTGTGAAGCAGAGAGTTGTTCATTTGACAATGGTGTTCATTTTTAAAGTAATTAACGGTTTGCTGCCTCGATATTTGTGTAATCGAATTGAAAGAAGAAGTGATATTCATAGATATAACACTAGAAACGCGGATGATGTTAGAACACCATATTTTTTGTACGGAGCTTCACAAAATTCGTTGTTTTTTAAAGGTATAAATGTTTTCAATTCGATGCCTATACACATCAAACGTGCAGCAACACTAACAGACTTTAAGAGACAATGTATTTCACACATCAAAGCTTCCTTTTGAACAGCTATCCTGTTAACTTTTTACCCTTGACTAATTTTGTATCTTGACGATTTTATAACAACGGATATTTTTGTATGGTTTATTGTTAAATGTTTTATAATTGTCATGGGGCACAAACAAACTATACTTTCCGCCTCAAGTTTGACTTTTTCGGTTTGGAAATTTTCTCGATTTCCCTGATTGGGGATATGCTTGGTCAGCCCAAAACTAAGCTGGCGGATCCATTAGTGTTGGAACCGCATTGGCTCTGTAGCGGGCAGGATCCGATATTGGCTTGTCTTTCGATAAATACGGGATTCTGTGATTTGAATTGTAATAGGATTTCATGGTCGCGTGGAATATTTGCGAACATTTGTGGTTGACATCCAAGCTTTTCACAATTATATCGCTGTAAAGCAAATGAATAGTTTTGGAAGAAGTTTACATCTGTAGATGAAATCAGTTCATTTTTGTTGCATAACTGTTTGAATTGTTTTTAAATAAATTATCTAATAGATAAATTGTCTACCTCAAACCTTTGTAGGGGTAAGTGGCGGGACCATCATCATCATATCGTTATCATTTATATACCCGTTCAATAGTTTCCGGATTTGGCTACATTTGCATCTAATTAACGTTAAGCCGAGCCACCAACGGTAAGGCGCAAAACTACACTGAAAATATTTTTTCGTTCATTCTGTCTTGTTCAGTTCGTAAAAATGATATTTGTAAATAGGACAAATTTACCGTTTATTGTATTAAACATTCGTATTGCATGTTTCTAAGATAAATTATAGCATTACGAATCATGCGTACAGTTTATGAATTGTGTTTCGTATTAATTTAGAACCATGTGTGAATTTTACGGAAAGATTTGTACATGCTAGCAAGAGATTATCAAGCATTTTTTTTTTCATGCGCATAGTTTTCTCAGAAGCTTTGTCATTCAATGTTTTCCAGTACGTGTCGAGTCGCGTTCGTGTTTTATATAATAAATAGTTTTATTATTTTGTGTTCATTGTAAAGTGTTTTAATTATAAAGTGCATATACTGCAGCGGCGAAGTTAGCGAGCCAACTGATTGTAAAGTAAGTCAATAAATTGCTTCTTCCAGAATTTTGATTCTATGCTAATTGAGAAAATAAAAAAAGCGGTTTCAACTTAAAGGTACAAGGTAATGTGGAAATCAATGGATTTTTCATATAAATGTTTAACGTAGTTGATTTTATATTGCAGCAATCTAGAAGCGTATTGTCCGCATTCAGCTACTTTAAGCTAGAAGAGTGTCGATCTTCCAACAGAAGTACTAATATAAGCAGTAGAATCGGTCTCATTGCAAAGGATATTCCACCGGAGGAGCGAATTTGTAATTCGTTACACTTTTTCACCACGTTCCTTGCCGGAGGCGACCCCGGCGTAGTGGTTTACAACCATGCCTCTCGTGCCAAAGTCACGAGTTCAAATCTCACCCCCGGACAAGTTACGAAAAACACCCAAAGAGGTGTTTGAGTGACTACGACGGGAGATGAATCAGCCCGAGGCTGAAAATCTCAATAATACAGAAACAAAAAAAAAAACGTTCCTTGCCAGTGCAAGGCTGCACTCTTCAGAGATGTCGGATTCCAATTTTAATGATATAAGCCCGGCTGATAGTGGACGAGACTGTTCCAGTGATTCACGTTGATCAGCGTGACGCTCATCAGATCTTCAGAGCATGAGCAAAAACTATTTACATGTTTCAATGTTTCTTTCTAATTGAATAAACCAAGCCCCATTTATTTTGTCGTAGGTTGCCTCCTACATATATTCAATCCAAATATTTAAACTCTCTTTCTGAGATCCTCAAACATGAAGGGTCGTGCAGATGCCGTTTATAGCAGTTTATGCGTACCGCGATAGAATACGAAACCGTAAAAAATAAATAGATTTCTGGATTTTGGAAACGACTCAAACTAATATCTGAATTTTGTTGAGAGACGTAAAGTGTCAATAATTAACACAGAGTAGGTTAGTATGAAATGTTGTTGTATTGTATGTGATTTTTTGTACATTGTACGACGGTTTACTGAATTCCTTTCAAAACATTCGTGTCAGTTTCCATTTTGCTAGCCCTGTTTTGTAATGTTTACGATTTAATATTCAAGAAGTACTTATTAAATTAGTATTTTGAACGAAAGTTTGATTAAATCGTGTGATGCATTCGTACATGGAACAATTTTCTGTAGCAGGACTTAATTTTGTAACGAAAGATTCGTGTTCTTTTATCGTATTTCTCGTGCATTGTATGCATATCATTTCGTAAGCATACCAATGTTTCGTATTATTTACAATGTACATACATGTTCCAAACAAATCATGTTTGTTTGTTTTAAACGATCTATCATACGAAATGAAATTAGTAAAACATCTGACAAATATGACGAAAGTAGCTTAATATAATTTACAAATGCTTGGGGTTCAATTCTACGTCTACCCTGTATATTTCTTATTAGCGTGCATATTGACTGCATTAGGATGGGGAGCTTCTTACGGCCCGCCAAAACTGATTGTGGAATAGTATTACATGGGCCTCCAAGAGGATGCCTAGGTAATCCGATGAGTGGTCTGCTGCTCAGAGTATCTTATTAACAAAAAAGAAAGCATGTAATTCATGGTGGACACTGCTAACTATGAAAAACACAAACACCTTACACTTTAAAATCGAGTTCCCAGAAGCTCAAATTACCTTCTGGAGGCAGCTTCTGCGTCGAAATCATCACGTTAATCAAAAGAGATCACATATGCCCGCACCAAGCTTCCAGAATGTATATTCCAATTCGAGAGGTTTACTAAATCGCTTTTCGCTGCTTCTCGGCGCAATACGACGAAAACGATAAGAAAGACAGAGTCTAACGCTGTACATATCTGCAGGCATCAGCGTCAGTTGCTTCCGGTTTACTCCATCCCATATATCTCCGGCTCCGCGATATCTGCTGGATATTATTCCCAGATGGAATAGGATGAAGCAAAAGACTACCATGCACAGAAGTTTTCCGCGCCTAGCTTTATTGCATTTTTCCACTTTGGATACGCCGCGCGGTTTTTTGTCCTTCACAATCGCGATGAACTGAAGCTGAAGAGCTCTAAACGTGGATGATGCTTCCACATTCCCGTCGCAGCCAGTAAATCCGGAAGGCATGTGCTGTGCAGCTAGTGCGAATTTATCTTTTTGATCTCACTGCAGCGAAGGAAACGAATATGCAGATATGACGATATGATCTTCTCTCATACATGTGGGTGAGATGCCAGTTTTCCAGCTTCGCTTTTTGTTAACAAGATGAGCATTATACTGCAGCTGGATGTCACTTAAATTCACGCTGGGCATTAGACGACGGGTATCACAAAAGACGACTGCTTTCTGTACGGGCCTTTCTATGGGATTAAAGCAGCTTACACCAAGTGATTCGTGTGGGCTACAAAAGAAGCATGATTGAGTAAACACTTTTCATAAGAAATAGCTTCGGAATGTGGAGGCTATGTAAAATCGACTGGAAGATAGTAAAAATAGAGTAACCGGACAAATTAACTTAAACGAGAATGGTTTGTTTGTTCACATCAATTACCAGTAAGCTGGTTTGTTTCCCATGGAAGTTTCTAGTGGAGTTGATTGTTGTTCTGCACCAATAATTAACCATCTTCTTTGAAGATAAATATAATGCAAGTTGAAATTCAACGGTTTGCGATTGCAATGCACGAAATTAGTTAGTATTTCCGTGGCTTAGCTGATGGACAGAACAATTATTTCGCAGTTACTTGAAACGAGTTCCAATTAGAGGTAACTGCTAAGAACGATCTCCGTGTAAACATGGTGTTCCGAAAATATTTTATTATGTTCGAAAATCGCTCTGTTGCTGATTGATTGTTTTTCGAGGAAGTGTCTGTCAAATCTTATTTCTAGTCTGTCAGAAATAGTTCTGTTGGAGTAGCAGGTTTGTTTGAAAACAAAAAGCAAATCAAAGCAATCACGTGTTCTTTACTACTTCGATCGGAAATTTCAAATCAGGTCTTGTCATTCAGCTGGTGGTTCGATTATCACATTCACAACAAAGACACAAAATGCTAAAATGTATATTTGCCTCGGAGTTATTTACCTTTCCGTAGACCGCTCATCTCCCTCAAGTTCAAGATCTCCGAAGCAGCTACCTATAGTCACGAATTTACTACCACATAAAGAAAATTCCATTTCTTGTTTCACATCCGCGTGTAATAAGCACTCACTGTTTATTGTTTCAATTCAATCGCGTAGACTCGTTCGTGTGCGCGTTTTGCCGATTGGTGAACTTCGCAAGAGCCAAACAAGAACCAGTTCTCATCGGCTGGTTGGTGGAACGCTGCTGTGTTGAGGGACCATGCTTGTGCCAGTAGGTAGAGTAGGTTGATAGTACAGAAGCAGCTGGCCTCGCCCCAATGTCAGTTAGAGTTCGGCTGAGGGTGGTGTAAATTGAAGCTCAAATAGCACCATTCGGTTCTTGGCATAGTCGAGGTGCAATTTACGCTCTTGGATAAACGGCGAAGATGCGATGTCAAGTTGAATTTGTAACGTGTGAAGTTATGGGGAGCGGGGGGTAGCGAGGAAGCGAGAACTGGTTTCGAGTAAATAATCATAGGTGACAAGAGCTGTGTAAAACTTCGGATTTGCCTTGTGAGGTTTGATTTGGGATAACTTGTAGAAACATTTACTCCTGAACATTGGATCCTGAATGAAGGAGGAAGTATTTTTGAACAATCTTCCACATTTACACAACCAATCGACTCAAGTCGAAAAGTATTACAACACACACTTGAATATTGCATCACCCCCATAAAGTATCGGCTCACTTAAAACGAGGTAAATCCGTAAAACGAAGTAAGTTCGAACCTTCAGCAAAGTTTTTCAGAATGTCAAAGGGCTTCCGGAAGATGGAGAGAATAGTTCGGAATTCAGTCACTACGTGGCGCTGCGAGGCATGGAAAAGATAGCATTTTTGAACGAGTTTATCTTGTGATCCCGATCATCTAGTAAGTTCGAACTTTCAGTTAAGTTGTTAATGAGGTTAAGGACTTTCGAAAAGTAGAGAGTATATTTCGGAGTTCGATCACGGCGCTTATTTGCGGAATTCGCGGCGCTCCCTACCAACTGCATAGTTCAAAGCATGAGCAAAATTGTTCAGAAGGTCAGGGACTTACAAAAAAATGAGAGAATGGTTTGGAATTCGGTCACATCGTGGTGTTAGTGGCTATTGAAAAGTTTATATAGTGATCCAGACCACCTAGAAAGTTCAAACCTTCAGCAAAGTTGTTTAAGGGCTTCCGGAAGGTGTAAAGTATGGTTCAGCATTCGGTCACTAAGTGCCGCTACTGGGCACGTGAAAGAGAGCATTTTGAACGATTTTATATCGTGATTCCGACCACCTAGAAAATTCAAACCATCGAGAAAGTTGATCATAAGGTCAAGAACTTTCGGAAGGTGGAGAGTATTGTTCGGAATTCGGTCACTACGTGGCGTTAGTGGGCGATACTGATCACCTAGAAAGTTGTATTGGCCTTTTTATTTATATTCCGCAATTACTTTCAATCCGGGATTATTCGAAACGTTGAGCAACTATGAGAAATCAAAATTTATCTTATGGTGGAAAACAGAAGCACTTTTGTAAGAACAAATGTCTATGTCTATGCTCTTGATTAACTCCACATTGTTTTGGATTAGCACGCTACTTCCATTTTGCGAGAGGGTCTAATCATCCTGAAAAGTTATACTTTATTTAAAAAAGGCTTTGAAGTTTAGAACCACTGTAAAGTGAATCACCATTGATTCACTTGAATGTGCGGTGAATTAATTCTGAAAACATTGGAATCAACTGAAAATGAAGTGAATTGACTAATTCACATTCCCAATCAAGTTTGGATTCATTTTAAAATGAAGCGAACCATATCTGCAAAGCGTATAATGATAAGAATATTATGTGAGTCAGTACTGAATAACTTGAATTTGTGAATCCTGAAAATTTTTGATCAACCCATTAAAATTTGGAATCATTTGTGTCCCAGTAAGTCTCAGCTCGATTTCTAAATAACAATACGAGCTCGGTTTTTAAATAAATAGAGTTTTTATTGTACTTTTATGTTCTCTACAATATTCTTCTACAGTTCAACGTGACATTTCCGAGATCCATTTAACCGTACGCCAAAGAGCGAATTTTTGGTCTAACACTGCTCATTAGCTTCAGCACAGACTGTTTACTAATAATTATTTCCAGTCTCTTTCAAAAGTTTTGATGGAATCCGCTGCCTTAACATGTTTGCACAAATATGCCTTTGTCAGTTTAAATTGGTATTGCCTGGTGACAGTTTGGAGGATTCATCTCCTTGGGTACGAATTCGACACCGTTGGATTTGTACCAGGCTACCGTCTCCTTCGTAATTCGTAATGCAGTTTTCCGGCGAAAACTGTGGACTACTGAAATTATTATGTTTCTGGATCATGGGGAGCAGGCACCGCTCCAAGCATTCCAGAACGTAAACCTCAGCAGTAATTGTATCGGTTGTTACAAACGGATTGGAAAGCATTCCACACTCACAAATTGCTTGCCAAACCATTGCTTTTTTACCGAATTTTTCGGTAAAAATGGACATATCGGCTTCTTCTGCTTCTTGATAGTCCTTAGCCCATTCGTGTCTTTGCTAGGTCGACGTTACTATTCGAAGCTCTCATTTTTTTACTTAGCTTCAGTAAGTGAAGTGGCACTTGAGACTCACAGAGTTATAGATTGAAGTGTAAACAATGATACACAGTAATGATCAGCTGTTTAAACGTCATCTTGAAGCAACAGTGGCGCATCAAACTTTCTGGGACACCCTATATATAACGTGAGTTAGTCCTGAAAAATTTAGAATGACTTGAAAACGAAGTGAACCAAACATCAACATTTTTAAATCAATAAAATTAAATTAGGAGAATTAGTCTTAAATCAGTTGAAAACAAAGACCAGAAAAGTTTGGAATTACTTGAATATGAAGGTAATCAGCCCAGAAAAGTTGTAAACTTTGTAGTCACATATGTAAGTATGCAGTGAGTCAACCTAAGGTATTTAGTTCTCAAGAATTTGGAATCAGCCCTGAAGTACTCAAAAATACTTGAATATGAAGTCGTATGTTAGCCATGGAAAGATTGGAACCACTCAAAAATCAAGCGACTCAGTGCTAAAAAAATTAGATTCACGTGAATATGAAGTAAAACATACTTAGTATTCATGTTAGAAAGTCCTTAAGAATCTGGAATCAGACACTTGAATATGAAGTGAGTTAAACCTGAGAAGTTAAGAATTACTCAAAAACGAATTTAATTAGCAATGAAAAGCTTGAAAACATTTTAACATGAAGTGAATCAGCCTTGCAAAATATAGAGTTACATTGAATCACTTGAATATTACGTTATTTAGTCCTCAAGAATTTGGGATCAGCCTTGATTTATTTATTTATTTAAATAGCCATACATCGTATTTACGATATGACTTCATCTACAACATTTCGCCAATATACTCGGTCTATGGCTGCCTCTCTCCAACCTCGTTGACGACCCACACTCGCCAGATCCTGTTGCACCTGGTCCGCCCATCGTGCTCGCTGTGCCCCACGCCTTCTTGTACCGGCCGGATTCGAGGCGAACACCATTTTTGCAGGGTTGTTGTCCGGCATTCTCGCAACATGCCCTGCCCACCGTATCCTTCCAGCCTTCGCGACCTTCTGAATGCTGGATTCGCCGTAGAGTTCAGCGAGCTCGTGGTTCCATCTTCGCCGCCACACTCCATCCTCCTGTACGCCGCCAAAGATGGTCCTAAGCACCCGGCGTTCGAAAACACCAAGTGCTTGCAGGTCCTCCTCAAGCATCGTCCACGTCTCGTGCCCGTAGAGAACAACCGGTCTTATCAGCGTTTTGTACATGGTACATTTAGTGCTAGGGTGAATCTTTCTTGACCGCAAGTTCTTCTGGAGCCCGTAGTAGGCACGACTTCCACTGATGATGCGTCTTCGGATTACACGGCTGTTGTTGTTGTCAGCCGTAAGCAAGGATCCAAGGTAGATGAATCAGCCTTGAATTGCTTAAAATTACTTGAGTTAAAGATCGAAACCATTTAAATATGAAGTGAATTAATCCTAAGATGTTTGAAATAACTTAAATACGAAGCGAATCCATCCTATAAAATGTGGGATCATATGAATATGACATGCGTCAGTCCTGAATCACTTGAATATAAAGTTAGTCTATTTTAAAAAAAATGGTATCGACCCTGAAAAAATCATTTAAATTTGAAGTAAGTCAAACCTCAAAAGTGTGGAATAACTTGAGAAAAAAAGAGTGGCGAGACCTTAACATTTTGAAATTACACAAATATGAGGTGAGCCGATTTTGAATCATTGAATGATGAAGGCCTTCCGTAGCTCAGTCGGTGGGCGCAACTTTTATGCAAAACCATGCGGGAGACGGTTTGGAAAATGTTTCGACTTCCCATTGAAATCTCAATTTATAACCGTGGAAGTGTTTTTTGAATACTTGATCTAGAAAGATGAGAGCAGGAAAAAGGTCGTTCAAAAAGCGTAAAAAGACAAGAGGAATAAGAGAAAATTATTCAGGAAACCAATAAGCATTAGCATATGCAATAAATCAACCCTTTATCTGCATTGTAGATGCTACAAGCATTACATTAGCATTATATCAGCATAATATTTGCTGTAAAGTAGCATTTCAATTGCTATTCAAATGTTTCTTGCTAAATAAGCATTTCGAATGCAAAAAAGCCTTAATAAAGCCTGTCATAGAATTGCAGTTGAACTGGACAGCTTTCCTGAAGGTTTGAACTTTCTAAGAGGTCGGAATCATGATATAATGTTCGAAAATACTCTCATTTAAATGCCCAATAGCGCGATCTAGTGACAGAAAGCCGAACCATAATCTCTACCTTTCGGAAGCCCTTGACCATCTGAACAACTTTTCTGAAGGCTTGAATTTTTTTTTGAGGACTACATAATTATATAAACATGTTCAAAAATGCTCTGTTTTACATGCCTACTAGCACAACGTAAAGATATAATTCCGAACTTTTTGAAAGTCTTATTACTTCTAAACAACTTTTTGAAGGTGCGAACATTGTAGGTGGTCGGCATCACGATATAAACTCGTTAAAAAATGATATCTTTCACATGCTCACTAGCGCTACGTAGTGACCGTTTTTTCAACCATACTGTCCACCTTCCGGAATCTCTCTAATCCAGGTAATCCAGGTAATCCAGGTTTCAAGATATAGTATGATAAATTCTACTGTTCTAGTTTTTGAAGTGAGTCGATACTTTTGACAGGTAGTGTTTATTAAGGACATTGTTATGAAATAATATTATTGTCTTGAAGAAGCAAAAACTTCAATTGCTGTTTCATGATTGCTCATAACTAGTAGAACTGAACAATGTATTTCTCTGGTGACCATTAGAGTTGAGCAAATTTTAAAATTGCCGCTCCTTTATGCTTAAACGATTCAAAATCGCGTCTCAAGCAGCACCCTGAAATTTTAGCACATTAGATAAGAAACTGACACGCCATTTGAACCGTTCATGGAAATTAATATATCAGAGGCAAACTTTTCGGTCATTGCCTTCTTGTGTTTTCAGAAATGCTTAATAATCTTCCATCGCGACCAAAATCTTACTGAAAACTGCACAACTGAGGGGATGTAAACCATACACACTAAAAAGAAACTGGACAAAATTTTGTTGATTTCGCTCAAGTAGGAAAAAAATACGCAATTTGAATAATAATAATAGATAATAATTATCGACTCACTCTTTCACTCAGGTTATAGTGGCGAGTTTCACTCGGCTGTTGCAGTGTTGACTGCAGACTGCCGTCCCTTTTTCTGACGTTTGAACTGCTCGAGCTACTTGAGTCGCATCGTTTTGGAAAACTGCAAGTACTTCGAGAAGTCGAGCTGTGTTCTCCAGAATCTGTAAAAGGTTTGCCCCAAATTCCAAAACATCTCTACTTGCGTAGATTCTTTCAAAAAAAATTCTCGTTGTTAATATTTGTTGCGAGGGCAAACTAAATTCTTATGGTTTGATGATTGGTGTGAGAATTATCTATTGTAACTGTAAGTGTGCAAAACTTCCATTAGTGGTGATTTTTTACTTCATTTTTTCACTTGTTTTAAAAACACGTTACGAGCGTATTGGTAGAACGCTTATCATTGGAAAACTAGATAAATTTAAAATAGCACTTCACTTAATCACTTTAAAATAAATAAAAAACAACAAACTGACTCTCACTAATAAACGCGGTCAAATTCCTTTGAATTCCACTAGAAAAAGCTCATCCTTTGACAGATAGGCCTATTTTTTCTGCGACCTACAGAACCTACAGAAGTTTTCAGTGTTGACTTTTTTTTATCATTTTTTTTTTCTTGAAATCAAAAGTATACATTTATATTGTCTAGATTACATACCAATTTAATTTAAGAAAACCCAGTTTCAGATAGACCTGATTCTAGATCCAATATGGTCCACATTAGAATCGACGTATTCTAACATAACATAACTGATCGGTTCAATGCGATTATCCGGAATGAAACAAGTTCGACCTTTAGAAATTGCTTTTTATTTTTTAGAAAATCACGAACACCAGTTTAAATTTACGCTCATTGCATTGTTTTCTCCACTGACTTATAAATCACGGCTGGACAGTTCAATTGCTTTTGTCGGCTACTACTGCCGATCCCAGATTGTCCATTTCCTGCCCTCTCATAAGAGGATTTTCCCCACCGCTCCCAGCATAAATAAGAAGAAAAAAATCTGATTATCATATCATCACCGATTCTCATTGGTTTCTCTTTTCTTTCCATTCCACAGGACCGGCAAAGAAGCGAGATGTGCGCACAATCAACTCGTCGTCCAGCGATTTGGGTCCACCGTCGAAAACCGTCGGCAGTGGAAGCGGCAATGTTAACCCCGCTGGACCTCAGCAACAGCCGCCGCATCAGCAGCGAGCCAGTCTTCGAGTGTCGACCACGTTGCGTAAGTATCCATCCCTACACCGATAACCTCCTTCACAGTATGTAGAAGCATACACAATTTGTTCTGGTTTTAGGATACGAGTTGATATCCACGGGGCAATCCGCCAATGGGAGAGTTGAAGAGATTTATGTATTGAATGTGACATTTGTTGGGGTACCTTTCGACTCTCGTCAAATGCAATATTGATCGATAAGGGGAGGGGAAATGGGGGGGGGGCAAAACGGCGGGCAGGGGAAAAGAATTAGGGGAGGGGGGGGTTCCGTGGGGGGCAATTAGGGAAAAGGGAAGGGTGTCCACAGTTAAATTGCATCACTTTCAATAAGCTGTAACATTTTGCCCTTAGGGTTGATTTCAACGAAATTTTGGGTGAAATGACCTCAGCGTGTATTGTTTACACTGCGCGAGTTTCATTGTGAAATGTGTCGTAGTTTCGAAAATGGAGTCGAAGGAACAGCAAGTGCGCGAGAACATTTTGCACACGCACCTCGACAACCCACTTCTTTCGCACCGAGCCATCGGAAAGATGTTGAAAATTCACCAGTCTACAGTGTCTCGTGTCATGAAACGTTTCGGGGAACGTTTAACTGTCGATCGGAAGAAGGTGAGTGGTAGAAAAAGTGTTCCGTACTGTGTGAAGGATCACAAGCGAGTGGTTGCTGCCTTTAAACGCAAACCCAACTGTTCCGTTCGGGATGTCGCGAAAAAGCTGCACTTGACCAAAAGTTTCGTGCAGAAAGCCAAGAAACGAGCCGGGCTCCGTTCATTCAAAGTTCAGAAAGCTCCAAACCGCAATGAAAAACAGAATAGGACAGCTAAAACACGTGCGCGTAAGCTGTACACACAAATGTTGACGAAACCACACTGCTGCATCATGGACGATGAAACACACGTAAAAGCGGACTTTAAACAAATTCCCGGCAACCAGTATGTGACTGCGAAAGACAAGTTCGATGTTCCAGAGTCTCTCAGGAAACAGCAAGTGTCAAAGTTCCCCAAGAAATTCATGATTTGGCAGGGGATTTGTTCATGTGGTAAACGGAGCAAGCCTTTCGTGACAACTTCAACTGTAAATGGTCAAGTATACATGAATGAATGCCTGAAAAAACGACTGCTTCCGTTTCTCAAAACACACAACGTTCCTACAATTTTTTGGCCGGACCTAGCCTCTTGTCACTACTCCAAGGATGTTCTGGAGTGGTACAAGACGAATGGTGTCAATTTCGTGCCGAAGGATCTTAATCCCCCAAACTCTCCAGAGTTGCGGCCAATTGAAAAATATTGGGCTATAATGAAGCACGAACTTCGTAAGCATCCTAAAGTTGTCACTACAGAACAGGAAATGTTGAAGTCATGGTTGAAAGCGGAAAAAAATGTCGGTTCAAGCGTTGTACAAAATCTTATGCGTGGTATTAAGAAGAAAGTTCGGGCTTTTGGATTTGGTAAAGAAATACAGTGAAATAAAAATACCTGAACCAAGATTATACATTGTATTTTATTTCCTGAATATTTCATGACAATCGGTTGAGAGACTTGTTTTTGAGGACGAGTTTAAAGTGATGCAATTTAACTGTGGACACCCTTTAAATTTACTCTAGTTAGGGTCAAACATGGAAGTTGATATTTTGCTCAAAAAGTGGTTTCAAAAAAGGGGGGGTATTTTTTTAGAAAAAAAAAAAAAAAAAGAGGGGCCGTTGGGGGGGAAAAAAAAAATTTACCGCCATATTGGATTTGGCCCCAATTTTAATTTTGGTACCATCATCGGAAAGCTGAGAAAAAATGGAATCAGATGCATTTATAAAATTAGGTGAGCATTGGACTTAGCCTACAATTAAACGCTTAATACGTTTAATATTAATTCGTTTTTCTGATAAAATTTAAAATGTCGGTCAAATCCAATATGGCGGTCAAATTTTTTTTCATGCCAAATTAAAGCCCTACTTTTTTTTCGTAAATTTAATGAAAAGCTCTAATGAAACATGAAAACAATATTGTGCCAGTTTGTTCCATCTTAAAAATAATCGCATATCAGTCCCACCATACGAAAAACCTCTTATAACGTTCTTTCCTGAACGATCTACACGGGGTATCATCCAATGGTATAGTTTATGCATTTGGGTTATCGTTCTTAAATGGTAATGTTTTATATGAGAGGTTACAACGTAAAGTAATGTGACAGTTGAAGGAAACGTTTTTTTTTAATATTTGTACCTATTATCAACATAAAACGAAAATGGAACAAAACAGTGTACACAACTTTAACAGTAGGCATATCGAATTCCAAATTCATGGACGAGGGAAATTCAATTCAGCATGGCTTTTTACTTTCGTCCACTAACGGTAGAAAGGTTTTAAGTGATGTCGTTTTTCTTTCCACAAGCATTCCTTTTGGTTGGCTTTTGCGTTTCAAATTCTCTTCAAGATAGAATTCATCCGAGCAAACCTGCATCCCTTGTTACGCCGTCATAATTTTACAGCTATTCTGGTTTTGTCCCCTGCCCTTCGGTTCAGAAAGGGGTATGGGCGCGTTCTGACGAGTTGTTCGCGGCAGATTTCACATCAACGTTCAAAAGTGCCTGAACCAAATGGACAGCTTGTAATGATCACTTGAAGCTGCGATGGGGGATCATTCCCCTGATGTTCCAGAATGTAGCACGCTGTGGGATGTTTCTTATCTTCTATATCTAAACGTGAGGGAGTGGAGTAAACAAGCGGAAATTAATCGGAAATGATCTCTCATACGCATCCGTTGAACCAGTCTGAACGGCCGTTGTGAGAATATCACCATGAACATCTCACATGCGCATGGCATGTTACCGGTTACTAATACTTCCTCTCTTTTCTCCTGTTCTCTTCCCTATGCCATGATCGCGAGGAATACCATGCCTGAACTGGACATTACATCACATTGAGGCAATTTAAAAAACGATCGCAATGAAACGGAAACTTGTGAGAAATAACATAGGTTATAAGTGAATAAAAACTAACAACACACTTGCACATCATCAAGGTAAGAACTTTTTCTAAATTGCAAAGTAATACAAATAATTGAGACTCCCCACTCACTATCTTATGCGATGGGTGAACTTATATGACATTAAAAGACTAGGAGTTGGTTTCAGACAAGTATAAAAGACACAATGAAAAGATAGCAAAAACAAAATTGAATGATGTAGAACACACAAAAATAATAATGCAAAAATAAATGAACCAGAGGAGGTAAGACAAAATGACACCATACAAAACAGTGGACATAAACATAATATAAATGGAAATGTAACACCTGTTGAGGAAGTGTCTACAGCGTCTTTATGAACGACATGATCCTTGCACGGCTGGTGGAATGCTTCAAAAGGAGTTAAGTTATACCAGTCTAAAGAACGACGAGAATATGCGATGGTTTCATTTGTAAACGATATCGTTTCGCAGCGTGTTGAATCAGCCGAACTACTTTCGAAATTAAATTTTTATGCACCAAGTAGACGACTTCGAAATCGTAATTTATTTGCTCTAAACCATCATCGCACGGAATATGCTAAAAATGGACCAATAAATAGCATGATGGATTCCTATAATCAACACTGTGAGGCCATTGACTTTACAATGTCTCGGTATAAATTGAAACAGTATTTTAAGTCCCTATAATTAAGGATACAAAACTAATTAATTTTTATATTTATGTATAGTTAGAAAAAAGCTAATTGTTTATGTACTAGTCTACAAATGGTTGACGAAATAAATGAAATAACACACAAGGAACAATACTATGGCTTCTTATTTTTGGTTTGAGAAAATTGCTTCGGAAAAATCTCAAAACGAATAAATGACACACCAACAAACTAAACTACAAAAGACAGAAGGAATATCGAAACAAATTATTTAAACTGTAAGCGTGACACTGAATATCAAAATAACAAATATTCAGAGTCCAGCCAGTAAGCCTTAAAAAAAAATCTGGTTTTGTTCATCCACAGAGCTGCTATAATGTAATTTGTAGGATCCTTGTTTAACATCAACATGTCTTATCTTTTCGATATATGGTCGAGGGAAAATGTTTGAATGACGCTTTCGAAAATGCTGAAACCCCATAATGGTAACCGAGTAACTGTTGAAAGACGAAGTAGATATTATATTTACTTCGTCTTTCAACAGTTACTCGGTTAGCTCTCCCGCGGATGAAGCATTTTTTGGCCGGCCGCGTATAGGTCCCAAAAGGATTTATTCGTGTCGATTCTGTCATCTTTGGATACCAGTGTGGCACACTCCTTACTACAGCCACTATCCTTCATAATTACGTTGATTTTGGAATTTTTTTAATGTTTCCACTTCACGACATGAAAACCGTTCAATGTTTGTTGAATTATCATCCGAGGCGTAAGAAACCTTGATCATGTGTAACGCGACCAAATTGAAGACAATTTGGAACAACTTTTACGCGAACTAAAAATAACATGCTTCGAGCAAAACAAGCAAATTTGACAGCAAAGCAAAAGGAAAAAAAAATCATTAAGTTGGAATTAAATTTGGGTACATGTAAAGCTCCGCTCATGATAGAGATCGCAGCAAGCCGTGCTTGGAAACTGACGTGCTTTGTTTTTGCTGCGTACTTTTCGCAAAAAAAAAATCAAAAATATATTCGTAATTCAACCTAAACAAACAGTGAAATCATAAAATCTCCCTGTGTTTTGTGTAAGATGTAGTGAATATGATCGATTCTCTCCCGAAATTTGTGATGGTCGGTAGTTTTTCCCCGTTTCTTTTGTTTTTTTGTGCTTCACTCCGCACCTGGAGGAAGAGTTAATATCAGCTTAGTTGAGTTTGTTAATGCTGTTAGTATTGTGCCACGCGGACATAAATGATGAAATTAGAGTATTTTTCCGCTTTGTCGCGAGTGAATTGATGATTATAAGCAGTTTAGAAGTCGATATACAGTACTGGCAGAAATAAAGTGCTCACCAGCTAAAAAATGATTGCCATTATTATACCAATTTTGTATTGATGCAAAAATATAAAGTCTATTCGACCAAAATGCAGCTTTTGTATAGCATTATCATTCTGTTTATTCAAAATCATGATTAAGTTTGTATAGCTTAGTTTCTGATCATATGCATGTGAATGTTTTTCCGCCTGGCAGAAAAAAAGTGCTCAAAACCGACGTATAATTTTCTTGAGTGCATCTTGCATGGCATTGCCTACCAAACTGTCACAGCACATTCAGCCTATCAGAAGGTGTCGAGCACTGTTTGTTTTGGTTCTGTTCGCGCCGGTTCGGATTTCGTTTGAATGTTGAAAATGGATTCGAAACAAATTAACCTATCCGTACGAAAATTAATTGTGAGGGACTGTCAACAGCAAATATCTATGCGTAAAATTGCCGTCAGATATGGAGTGAGTTATTCTGGTGTTCGCAAAGTTTGGAAAAAGTTTCAGGAAACCGGATCAGTAGCTGATAGACATGGACACGGGCGGAAGCGACTCACGACTCCGCGTGAAGACACCAGAATTATTCGTGAAACCAGGAAAAATCCAATAGTTACGAGCCGAGTGATAAAGGAAAATCTGCAGCTGAGTATTTCAGAACGCACTGTGCGCTCCAGGCTTCAGGATGCAGGTTTAAGGAGCAAATTGGTAGTACGTCGCCCATTGATTCAAAAGAGAAATAGAGTTAAACGGCTAGAGTTCGCTAAAAAATACGCCGAGAAACCAGTTGCGTTCTGGAAACAAGTTTTATGGTCTGATGAGAGCAAGTTTGATCTATTTGGAATGAAAGGGCGTTCTAAAGTGTGGGTTAAACCTGGCGAACGACTTTTGGACCGGAATGTGCAAATAACCGTAAAACATGGAGGAGGAAGCATAATGGTGTGGGGGTGTTTTGCTTGGTCTGGAACTGGTAATTTGACTCAAATCGATGGTATAATGACGGCTGATAGGTAGATAGACATTATTAATGAAAACTTGGAGGAGTCTTTGTTGAAAGTTGGACTGGAAGACAAGTTTATCTTTCAACAAGATAATGATCCGAAGCACACGGCCCGTAAAACCATGACGTTTTTCCGTGGATGTCGCATAAAACTTCTTGAATGGCCACCGCAATCACCAGACTTGAACCCAATTGAAAATCTATGGTCAATTCTCGATCAGCAAGTTGACAAAGAAGAGGTAACAAACAAAAAAAAGCTCTTCGAAGCCCTCGAGTGCGTCTGGCAAAGAATCGACGAAAACCATCTGAAAAACCTAGTTGAAAGCATGCCTCGACGTCTTCAAGCAGTCATCAAAGCTAAAGGAAGTCACACGAAATATTAAATTCAATGTTCTTGGTTTTGAAGTAAACATATCACGGATGAGCACTTTATTTTTGCCACTGAATTAAAAAGTTGTTTTGTTTATTGTTTTGTTAATAAAGTTACATGAATAATGTTTCGTTTGTTGTTTCTCATTTCGAAAGAAGAATTGAAGTCATTCATTTTGTCCCAATATGTTACCACTGAATCGCTGCAAATCAAAAAGTTGTATTGAGAAATTAAACATAAACCAAAGTGAGCACTTTATTTCTGCCAGTACTGTAGAGTCGCCTCATAGCGGGGGATTTTGATTATTGACAGAGTGTGGAGAGAGAAAAAAGAAAACCAATGCAATGTAGAAAACGGCCATTTGCTGGTCAGAAGCAAAGACCGAAGCTAACGCGCATGCGCGCCTGAGTGGCTGGCATATAGGGTAGGGAACGGCTTAATCAGGGGTCACTATTTTAATCAGTCGTTAGGAAATAGGTCTATAACTCCTACATTTTCCAAATTATTTCATTTTTAATGATACGATCATAAGCTTCATCTATTGGGCCAATGACTCGATGTATGAATCATGATTGATTACCAATTTATTACTGTCATTTTGAAGATTTAAAATACATCATCTAGAAACCATCAGTTTTTGACCAGCTGAAGAAGTTCGCTCAAATGTTGCCTTTGTGTATTTTACATTTGCATCGCGTGGCATGTCTTCATCAGCTCTCTCCCACAACTAGGCTTGTTGCCAGAATGTGATGTTGAACATTGAGTTAAATTTATTACATATTTAGATAATCTGAAATCGCTATTTATTTCATGTTTCTTCCAGTCATTGGAGGTTGATCTATGCTTATGATTATATTGTCCATCATCTGGCACTATCATTTGCAATAAAAAATATCTTTTGGAGTTGTCCAATAGTACCCAACGATAAATAATGCTTCGCTGTTGAGCGGCAGCTATGGCATCACTGTTGCTTTTGAGAGAGCCGATGTTTCCTCTCTTCTTTGTTAACCATGGATATAGCGCACCGGTATTGTAACGTGAAGCCTGCTGTCTCTTGCATTTGTTTGTTTTTAAACGAAGCATCTCGTTTGTCGTCACAGTCGCTTTGGCTAACATTTGCGTGAGAGTAAATGAAATAAGAAATACACATTGCCAATCTAAAGATCAATGACAAACTAAAAGTTTTTTCGTGTAGGTCTGTCTCATAACCTGCTAGGAGACGAGTTTGTGGTCGTAGCAGTCGAGATGTTGATTGTTGATTGTTTTCGAGAGCGGATGGGTAAAACGAAGTAGCGGGTTGGCCTATTTCGTTTCGGCTTCGCACACATGCACAGAATCGCACTCATACAATATTGTTAGTTTATGTACAGATTGAGGAGCTGAAGAGAACATTTTTTTAATCGGAAAGCAATCCCCATGCGTTTAAGAAGTCCCTGCAATTGGGAACTTTATTTCATGGCTATGGAATTTTCTGAGCCTAATGCTCGTTGCTGAAGGTATGTTCCGATATACCAGACGTAAGCAGAGGGATTAATGTCTAAATATTGGCAGTTCTAATTATAGATTACGTACAGCTTCATCAAATGTCTCAGGGGCTGACTGAACTGCTTAAAACCCGTCCCGTACCCTAATTTCAGATGCACTCATCACGTGGTATACAGTTAAGTTGAGCTGTGAGTTAAATTTCTTCTCGGAAGTGTTTTTTTTTACCTCTGATTTTCATTTATTGCATTTGTGCGCAAAGTACTAATTTTATTCGGACTGTTCCATTCAAAAAAGGATGATGTGAAAATATTTACCGAATAACGGAGTGCTACTTCTGTAGCGACATAAAAGCTTCCTTTAGCATTACAGAAAAGCCGTCTAAATGAAGACTGTACATCAGCAACAATTTCCGGTGAGGTCTATCTGATTATAACTAAATTTGAACGATACTGCTAAATACGTGCCATCCTCAAAACAATAAGATTTGGTGATGGAAGTGTATGCACAGTACCTATATCCATTTGATGTTTGTACTGTGTTTATGCGGGGCTTGTTATATGTGAATGTGACCTCGGAATGGACGTGAGTAACCAGGCATTCTAAAATGGGTCACTGGAACACAACAGAGCTATCACCTTCCAAGTCCCGGGCTAAAATTTGTTGTCGAGTCGACAACAGTTCGTTTAACTGCAAACATTTTTCTTCCATACAAGCACTGCCGGACGGTGGGCGTTGGATTACACACACACACACACACACACACACACACACACACACACACACACACACACACACACACACACACACACACACACACACACACACACACACACACACACACACACACACACACACACACACACACACACACACACACACACACACACACACACACACACACACACACACTCACACACACACATGTAAAGCTCCGCTCATGTTAAATGAAGCGGAACAGCAGAGACACATCCCTAGTGGGATTTTTGGCCGGCCCTCTACACGGTGTTCAATAAGTTCGGATACACTTTCACAATTTGTTAAAAAAATGAAAACATGTTTTTTTATTTTTTGGATTTATGTTATTGAAAGCTATGTTTACAAGGAACGTTTACAACATTTCTCTTGGAATGACCCCTACTCCTTAACGAGCTTCAAACGTTTCTCGAACGCGTCGCAGGCGGCACGCACGGACTGCATGGGCATTTCGTCCCAGATTTTGAGAATTACCGTCTTGAAATGATCCAAAGTGCTGACCTTGTATTCGTTCAGCTTCGCCATCATATAGGACCAAACAAAAAAGTCGAGAGGATTCAAGTCCGGGAGCTGGGAGGCCACAAAGTTTTGTCCAGAAAGTCGGTTGAATTGTCCCGACACCAGGCTTGAACCACATTTGCCGTATGGGCTGGTGCACCGTCCTGCTGGAACACGTAGTGCTCATCGCCGTAGAGGCTTCGGAGACTGGGGGCAACAACCTTTTCCAAAACCTCAGTTTTGTAGTACGCCGCGTTGATTTTGACGTTTTTTCAATAATCATAAAGTTGTATCAATCTAATTCTACCGCAAAAAATACTGGGACTGATACGCGATTATTTTACAATCGGACATGCAAAATAATCGCATATAAGTCCCACTGTTGTTTTTGTGCAGGAAATGTTATAAGTTAGTAGTTTTGTATTGAACACATTATACATAATTCACATACCAGGGTGGAAAAATAATCATACATCATGCGAAACATAGTGTATTACGAAAAACACCATCTCAACTTTCATTGCTGTTTTTTTCCATTCAATTATTTTTCATATGGGACTGATACGCGTTTCACGGCAGTACAGATTAGGGTAAAGATTTGCTACCACTGTGACTTCTACTACAAAAAAATGCTTTACTTACAAGATAAAAAAAGAAAAGACAAAAGAAAAAGTAGTTATAGAAAAAATTATATATTCAAAATAACATTTGTATAAAAGATTGCAAACATTATTGTATGGCGCATAAAAGATTGCAAACAATTTCGTTGTTTCTTTGGCTTGGAATTGAGAGGGAATATTTTACCGCTTGTTAAAATTAATTATTTTTTCGTGTATAAAATCAAACCTCGTGCCAACTTCAACCAACAAAACTAAATTCAAAGAGGACCAACTTGAGCAGTGGTTTTCAAAGAGGTGCATGTCGAAGATAAGCTAAAAAGCACTTTAAAATCGTCGAAAGTTCAACCAGCTGTAAAAAGAACCGAAAATCTTCTGACGAAGCATTACAGCAGCAAGAATTTCCGGCAGCATGCACAAAAAAAAAACTACCACTTTCATAACACTGAACTCGTCATCAGGGTTAAACTAGTGGATCTGTTCGAAAGTTGTGATTTACGGTTAAATCCATGTCCATGCAATTTTCCCTCATCTCAATTCCCTATCAATAGATCAGATCCTCACAATCCCATCCAAAGCAAACGGCTAACACGTTCCTGTCCTTCGACCCTGATCCAGCTATCTACCAAGCGTTCCAACCCCGCACCGGAAGGCTAATGAATGAAACAGCGACAAGACATCTCCGAGCACTAAAACGAACAGTGAGGAAAGCTTTTCACAAACAGCTCAGAACAGCCCCTCCATCCCATCCGTCCCAACCGGCATTTGGTATTGTTTTGCTTTAAGTAGCAGCTCAGAAACAGTGCATTGGCAGTGACATTACAACAATCCACCGAGAAGACAACACTCTCAGGCAAGACAAACCAACCGGTTGTGTTACGGAAGGTGGCTTTCTGTTCGTCCGCCTGCCTGGCCCTCCCCCGAACCGCATTGGATGTTTTATGATATGCCTTCGGGGGAATTAAAGATGTACTGTCTATGTGTGTGCACATATTCTATTGGGTAGCTGATATGATGAGTGCCTTTTACCAAGCTTCTGCAAATGCTAAGTTATTCATGATTTTAACCGGCTCTTTGGACATGCCAGACGAAGACGGTGAACGCAACGATGACCAGCGCCGTTCGCTTGTCCGGCAACCTTAGAAGAGAAACGTTAAGCCAAATCGCAACGATTTTCCGCTTGCTTGGGTTTCCTCCACTCGATACTCGATGAGAAAGAGGTAGAAGAACTAAAGCCAACGTTAGACATACTTATGTGTGACGTGCACGGCGTAGGTTGGGGCAAAACGCGACGTTTTATGCTCATCCATTCATTGTGATGCGCGAGGAAAGAAGCCATCAGAGTATAAGCGGAAAATGTTTCCTTCTTTGGTTGATACACGATGAACGGTTTCTATGACGGTTTCCTCGCTTCATTCCAGAGCTTGTTGAATTGACAGATTGTGTGTCACCGGGCCAGTCGGGCGAATGCAAATAGAACAAACTGTTGGTTGGAAGTGATGGCGGGAGGGGGGGGGGGGGTTGTTGCTTGGCAAGAATTGAGGTCACCGGTTCGCCAGGATTAGAAGGTTAATCGAGAGTCGGTTGAAATTCATTGGTGATCAAAAATAGCCTCGCAAGTCTACTTTCAAATACGCGTAGCAAATTTGGCAAAGATAAATGTCTTTAGGAATATGATTCTAGATGTATCTTCGTGATGTTGTTTAGTTTGAGCGAACTTAGTGTCAATTTGAACTTGGAATAAATTACACAAATGTTTGTTTCTGGAATGTTAACTATTCTCGGAAACTAATTTTTAAACCTCTAATTCAGAATATTCATCCATCAAAACACTGATTATATTCATACGATTACTTGGTTATTTAGCTTCAATTTGGTTAACTTCCAAACAATAAGCTTTTCCGTTACACCATATTCTTCTTGAATTAAACCACACGCACTTGAAAATGCAAACAAGGCCTGCCAACAATAGTATCACTCACTTGAGAAGTTTGGCGCTGTATTAAAACTATTTCCAGCAACTTTTCATAACAAAATATCGATTGTACTAAAAGCTGAAGGAACAAGGAACAAATAAACATTCAGAAACCTGACCTGTGTGCACGACGCTTTGAAAACACTCATAAAAGGTGAACTTTACTAAACTTGCCGAGTATTTTTTTAGCGTTCGGGTCACATCTGACGTTTTAGTTAGTTCGTTAACATTATTTTCTGGCTACTCTATTTACAACAATCTCTAGATTAGTCCATAACTAATGTCATAAATAAATCGCCAATCTTCTCAAGTAAATGTAACGGCAGTTCCTGTTTTATATTCCTAACGATCCATTCAAACTGTGTGGTAAACAGGACGGTTTACCAAGCCGGAGGCGGTGGGTTTGATCCCCGGTAAGTCTGCTGAAGGGAATCTTTTGGGTTGGAAATTTTGCTCAACTTCTATGACCATATAGTAAGGAGTTGACCAATTAGTCTGTATCTTTTCAACTGGCTGAAACTGAACGAATCAACAACGGCATTACATAGCTTCAAGCGACTTGAGGGTTACTGTGTTTTGGGCAGTTTAATATGAGTTTCAGCGACAAAAGGCTCTCTCTAGGCGGCGAAGCAACCCGTGCTGCGAAAGTGACCTCTCTTTCTGCGTGGTTTTTGTGAAATCCAACATTTCAGCATTCTATCCAATATGTGAAATAAAATTAGAATAACGTGACATTATACATATAAAAATCCGAGTGTCGCTCTGCGTATTATACAGCGAGTCCTACCATAATTCTGTTTGATTTCGGTGTCTCACAATAGATGTCACTAAAACAAAATGGGATTACAGCAAAACAAATCAACCAAATCATAGCATTTATTTTTCATTTGAAAGATACATGTTATAGAAAAAAACAGTATTAATTCAATTCGAATCTCTCGCCCTTTTCCTTGATAACTTTGCGCAAACGCTTTGTAAACCCATCGCAGCTGGCACGCGTGATTTCCTGAGGAATTTGGTCTCAAATATCCACCAAATGTTTCAGGAATGGATCTAAAGTACGCCCTTTCGTAGGGCCTATATGTTGAAGCATATAACCTCAAATAAAGTAGTCAAGTGGGTTGAGATCCGGTGAGGCCATTCTTCGCTTGTGATGAAATCGGGCAAATTTTCCGCGCACCACGCTTGTGTCTTCTTTGCCTTGTGAGCTGGAGCTGAGTCCTGTTGGAAACAATATGATGTTTGGAAGCATTAAGCATGAGGAAGCAGATGGTTCTTTAAAACCTGCTCGATATAATATTCAGTGTTGATTTTTACGTTAGGTTCCATGAGAAGAAGAGGAAGTTTCCCCGTTCGTGAAACGGCGCCTTTTCGATATATTCTGATAGCGTTCTATAGCTAGTTTATTTCTTGGAATATTGGCAAGACTTTAGCCATAAACACGATAATTTTGTTGATTATGACTGTCCTGAAGGAGAAGGGGCTTTTCATCCGAAAATAAAATTTCTGCTTCTTTGGACCCTGGCTTGCTTTTGATGCTCCGTCAACGCGTGAACCCGTTGTTTCTTGTACGGCTTGCATTCCAGATCATGTCTGAGGAGCCTGTTCATTGAAGCAGGGGACATTTGAAATTGTTTGCTCAATTTATGGCCAGATACGGCCGGATTACGTCTTATTCGCTCCATCACACATTTGATCTTTTTCTTCGTGTCTGGCACCTCCTTTGTGTTGAATATGGACATTTCCAGTTTCCTTGAAGCGTTTCAAGGTAGGAAAACCAAAACGCTTACTCACTCCGAATTACTTAAGGCTATTGAATATCTGACACGGTCTAAGCTTTTGCAAATTTTATTTTAAAACTTGTTCCCGTATGGCTTCCATGGTAGCTGATAATTATAAACAAACGGAATCGCTTATTTATCTTCAGCGATAAGCTGTCAAAAGAATACAGTCAAAATGGGTATAATCAATTCCGGCGTTAAAATTACCCAGCTGAAATAAATCAAGACTGAAAAAAGGTGACACCTATTGTGAGACACACTGTAGTTTTCGTGTTGTGCTCTAGCGGTTTTCTTATATTTTTGGTGGTCCACAACCGGCGAAATGCATTTAATGGGCTAAATGTCAAACAAATTTCCATTGATTGGAAATGAACCATAAAGTGACTGTGCGAAGAGCGGTTCCAGCGAACCTGGTGTCTTGTAGCGTGTTTTGACGTTTTTTTTTCTCGGATATACGCCACCAGGAATCCATTCGAGAAGCTGTGTTGTAAGCCAAACCAATAGCGACGATGGTATTCCATCTGAGGAGACCTGGAACCTAAAGATGTTTGTCAGAAGGCGATTTTTGCCATTTTAGAAAATAATACTCACTACGTTCTTCGGAACATTTCAGCGGCTGTGATCTAGAAGTTGGGTGAGCTGGTTCCATTATGTTATCCTGTTGATCAAATTATTATTATTACTACTTAAAAAATAACTTATTGTTCGTTTTTGGCCAGGTTCTGAGCTTTGTCGGAGACTGTAATCGCTCAATGATGAATTGTTTATCTTTAAATACTAGGACAAGAATTTGTGACCATGTCTCTATCGTCATAGGAAAAACATATTCGCAGACAGTAATGACGCTGTAACCCTAAGTCATATGGGGCTAGGAATAAACTTAATGCTTACGTCCCAACCGCTTGAAGGGAAAACGAGCATCACGTAACCTTCATAGACTAGATGCTCCCAACGACCATTTTTAAATAAATGTTAGTTCTATATATCAAACAGAGCATTCTGTTTACCTATTCTCTCCGACTATTCATTACTCTTTTCCTTTGATATCTTTTGAAGGCTGCGTGGGTTCCCTGCGTCTTCTTATGGTAGATACCAACTCCTCCCTATCTCCAACGGGTGCATGGACGTGGCCCGGTGAGCGATCGAGGAGTGTCTTCGTGGAGATTAATGCGTGAAGAAACGTAACAGTAATTGGTGTATACAGTAATGTGATGCAATATCTTCAACGAGTTATCCCTTATCGTAGCTCCATCCACGTGGTGTGCAAACGTTAAACCTAAAGCTAATGCTAAAGCTTTAATATGAGCTTCATGCGAATTAAAAAAAGTCACAGATTTGAGTGTTTGGAATATAAATCTAAACCAACATGTGGCGAACTCGGGGAGGTTCGAATGGATTGAAGTATATTGAACTCTGCGTGGTTCAAAATAATGGTTAATGTGACTCAATGAAGAGTCGTTTTGGAGCAGAAATACCTATATATATCTTCAAATTGTAATTCAGTGCAACAATTTTTCCCTGAATAACTTAGGGTGCCTCTACAAAAAAAAAAGTTTTTTTATCTAACTTTTTTATTTCAAATTGGCCAACAAAGTTGTCTCAAGATGGTTTTTAGAACTAAAAAAGAAGTAACTTTTCACCTATAAATCTCGCCGATATTTTTCACCCTTAGCGAGTTATTTACTATTTTCTCATAAAATGACGCCCTCTCCGAATGTGTTTTACTCAATTTAAAAAAATAAACAATCTCCAATTTCTAAATATAATATGCAATAATATAAAACCTTCCAAATGCAGTTAAAAAATATTTTTTCTAACTGCCCTTATCAGAGAAATAAACATTTGAAGAAGTCCTATTTTTTACAAAAACCATAATAACTTTTGTTTGACATGCTATAGCGACCATTTCAGAACATCAAAAGTTGTATCTTTTATTGTTCTAGAATCAATGGGAACACACCTTTGCTGAAATAAAAAAGTTAGAGCAAAATAACTCTTTGTTATAGGGACACCCTAAGCTACGTAGGAAAAATTGTTCTTATTCAGTCATTTCACAAGCTACAGAAAAATTTGTCCAACCAAAGTTGCTTAAAGTTTTCTCATCTACAACTTTTTTGAAGAATATTTGCCTTAATTTCTGCAAATAAAAAGTTAAATTTCCGATTTCTCTGAAAACAAGGACCACCCTAATTTTCGTTCATACCAAAAGAAGGGCCTTATTATTAGAAACAACTTTGTAGAAAACAATGTTGCTCCAAAACTTTAAACTTAGGCTGAAAACGTTTCTTTCCAGCTAAATTCGCATTCTGGACCACTGCTGCTGTGAGAGCCCTGCATTACTGTCCTTTTATGATCAGGATCTATATGAACACTTACACGCTTTTAGTGATGTCAAGCTTAAACGAATTGAATTTGATGTTAACGATGGGGTATGTTTTCAATATTTTACATGAGAGCGAACAGCGTGTAAAGCGTGAACTAGATATGAAAGTGCAACTGAAATCTTATTGGAATTTGGTCTGTGGGCATAATGATCTGGACACACGTTATTAGGAGAATTCTTACTGATTTGATAAGTGGCTCTCTTCGTTGACCTTTCCTTCAGTCAGCGGCTCAAGACTATCGTTCTTACCGCCAATATCTAATTCATCGAAAAATTAAACAACTGTTGCGGTGTGTCTAGAAAAATCTCGCGCAGCGGAGCCTTTCTTGGTTTATTGATTTCCTTTTTTAGACATTTTCTACTGTCTGCAAAAGTAGTTTCCACAGAATTAATTGTTCAATTGTTATTGTTTTGATTCGCTGTGTTATTTTGATAGAATATTTGAAGGGTTTTCCGTTGAAAGTTATGTTTTTGGGGTGATTCATTAAGCTTGAGACCGAGCTAAGGACCGATGTGCTGGTACTTCCTGACGAAAATCCAAACTACTCTCACGCCAAGTTGGCGAAATTGTTGGATGTGGCTAAATCAACTGTTACCAACGTATTAAAAGTGTTCGGTGAACGTTTGTCGACAGCCAGAAAAGCTGGATCGGGGGGAAATCGAAAGCCGGAGGCCACAGCGACGACAAAACGAGTTGCCTGCTGTTTCGAGCGGAATCCCAACCTCTCCGTCCGAGATGTCGCAAAGAAGCTGGGAGTGGCGCCTTCAACCGTGGATAGAGCTAAAAACGTGCTAGACTGTCGAATTTTATACGGCAACCGGACGGGGAAAGGTGGCAAATATTTTCAAGCACATTAAACTGTCAAAGTTCGCGAAAAAATATCAGGTGTGGCAGGCCATCTGTACCTGTGGCCTGAAGAGCAACGTTTACATTGCGATCGAAACCGTCAACCAGGAAATTTATCTAAGCGAGTGCCTACAAAAACGTCTACTGCCTTTTCTGAAGCGACACAATTATTCCGTTCTATTTTGGCCGGATTTGGCATCTTGCCATTACGGAAAAAAGGCCACAAGAACCCTCCCAACACGCCAGAGCTCCGCTCAATCGAACAATATTGGGCCATCGTCAAGCGTAACCTTAAGAAGACTCAAAAAGCTGTTGTGAGCGAGAAACAATTCAAGGCCAACTTGCGTTCTGTGGCGAATAAAGTGGACAAGGACACTGTACACAATCTTATGGCAGGTGTTTGACGAAAGACCTGGCAATTCGCATTCGGTAAAAAGGAAGCTTAGCTGAATATTTCTCCTGTATTCTGTATTAACTGAACTTTAAAAATAATAAGAATTTGACTTATTAATGAAAACTTTGATCGACTCCACACATTACTGTTTGACCAAATTTTGATCGGAACACGATAAATCGGGAATTTTAATTGTTTCTAACTGTTGTACATCAATTTTACGATGAATTTAAAACTAATCCCTTTCCACGTGGCAAAATCGTCGCACCACAAAACTGTATTTAAAGTAAAAATCATCAGTAAAAGATATCTCTACAGCATGAAAAGAAAGACTTATAAGAACCATGTTTCTACACTCGTTCATACTTGAGCTATTTGTTTTTGGACTCAAATAACTGCATGATACAAATCTCCTCACTTAATTGGTTTGTTGGTTATAATTTGCCCTTGGTGTTTGAGGCTAATGGTTTTTCATTTAGTACAACTCGTTAATATTTTCATTCAAAACATGAAAACAAAGTAGAGAAATATATTTTCTATGGATGTCCATCTTCCCAAGCAATACCAGGTTAGCATTTTTTGATCACTGAATATGTTATCATTGAGGCTGAATAAACAGTCAAAATAACAGAATGAATAACAAAAAAAAAATACTCGTTGAATATCATATTAATAACTTATTTTGTTATCACTGCTAACAACTTGATAACAAATCCTGTATTGTGAGCAAATTTATTGAAATAGTTTCAAATTATGTTATCAATTTGAAATCAAATTCTCATGCTAATAACTGAAAAAAATATTTTGATCAAAAGCAAAATTTCGTGTTCAAATATGCTGGAAATATTTATAGTTTTACAATTCAACTTATAACGTTTATAAAAAATTGTGTGTTCAAAATGATAACAAAATTTGCCAATGGTGATAACTAAATTTGTATGCGACAGCGGAAATCAAAACGATAACTGGGATAACAGAACTTGTTACTTATATGATATCAGCTTGTTATTTTCCTTTGCTAGGGTTGCATCCGCATAGAAATAACGCAATAAAAGTATATAAAGTTGTTTGACTTATTCAGAGAAAATTCAATTTTCGATACATCGACGATCATAAACTGGACAATAATGTATTATAACGATTATTACACGCAAAATTTCGTCAACCAAAGCAAGCTC
>JAHHFK020004873.1:0-58552 GCA_024533555.2 Aedes koreicus
GACTGGACTCGGAAAAAATGAGACACACAAAAATGATCCCCAAAAATTCATTTTAAATCGGATACTTCTCAAATTTTCAGGGATTAAATAACTATATATTACCTATGCTTTGGCATAATTTATTTATTGAATTTCCTCCCTCAAGCTGAATGCTCGTACATTTCTCTTAATACTGCTCATGAGATCTTGGGCGAGGCTTTGTCGATCTTCCTTACACAATTTCTCCCAGTTTTTCTTCAAAGCTTCATCGGTTTTGAATGTTTTTCCGCTTTTCTTCAACTTCTTCTTCATTATCGCCCAAAACTTTTCGATCGGACGAAGTTCTGGTGTATTTGGCGGGTTCGCCTCTTTCGGGACCACATTAACGCCCTTCGCTTCGTACCAATCCATTACAGGCTTGGCGTAATGGCACGAAGCGAGATCCGGCCAGAACAGCGTGGGACTACGGTGAAAGCGGAGGAAGGGCAGCAAGCGCTTCTGCAAGCATTCCTCTCGATAAATCTGCCCGTTTATGGTGCCGGTTGAAACGAACGGCTTGCTGTACCGTCCGCACTCGCAGATCGCCTGCCACAACAGGTACTACTTCGCGAATTTATCCATCTTTCTCTTCCGGAACTTTTCCGGAACCTCCATGCGGGACGTACCGACAAAAAAACTCGAGGCCGGGAATTTGTTTGGTGTCCGCCTTGATATATGTCTCGTCGTCCATGACGAGACAGCCTGGCTTGACCAGCCACTCACGGTACAGCTTCCGCGCACGCAATTTGGCCACCGTGTTTTGCTTGTCAGTCCGGTTTGGCGCCTTCCTGACCTTAAAACACGTAGCCCAGCCCGCTTCATGGTCTGTTGGACGAACCACTTCGACGAATTGACCTTTTTGGCCACGTCTCAGGTGGAAAGGTTCGGGTTACTCTTAAAGTACTGCCTTATCTACCGCGCCTTCTCTGGGTATTCCGTTTTCAGTTTTCGGCCGCTTCCAGCGCGCCGCTCGATGGTCTTCGTCTCCTGGAACATCTTCACAACGCGGGACACGGTGGAATGGTGGATTCCAAGCCTTTTGCCGATCCATCTGTGCGACTGACCAGGATTATCGATCACCGCGCCCAAGATTTGCTGGCCTAGCTCTTCTTGTTTCGAATGCATCTTGAAAACTACTTGACAGATCGCGATAAAATTTTGCACACATAAACATAACACTCTAAACTAGTATTACCCAAAATTTCATTAATTTTACCCACATTTTTAACTACCCACGCGATAAAAACTTACACCCAAAACAAAGTGTCGCATTTTTTCCGAGTCCAATCTTTAGTTGCATCATGTAGAATGGAGTAAAATTTAAAACCTTTTTTTGTTAACGCTACAAAAAAAATTTTGGGGTTTTTTTTGTTAGGGGGGATAATCAAAAAGTGGTCTTTTCTCCGGGTTTTTTTTTTTTTTTTTTTTTTTTCTCATCTTTTTTTTTTTTTTTTTTTTTGTTGTGTGGTGTGTGGGCCCGCGTTTGTTGTGGTCCGATTTTAAATAAAAAACCCTCTGAAATTTTTTTAATTCTCGTAATGAATTCTCTTTCATGAGCCCGGAGAGAATCTCACAATTGTAGATTCGCCCTAATGAAAAAAAAACCCTAGAATTGAGATTGTTTGTCTGAGTAATTAATCCATTTATATAAGAACAGCTAGATGTCACCGTAATTGGCTCGATCCTGTTTTTTCATAAACCAACACAATTTTTCCATGCAAAAATTTGGTTTCTCCATTTTTTGTTCCTGGATCCATTGGGTTGATGCAAGTCTTTCATGGTGTCTCACACATTCATTACAACTATGCTCTTCGTCGAGCGTTACTACATTCGAAACAATCTCACACATAATGCTGTGAACCCAACGACTTCCTCTAGAAAGTTACCTAGAGTGCAAAGACAGTTCAAAATCCAACAGCATATGTGAGTACACTTTTCAACTCTGTAAAACACCGACACTTGTAGTACTAATAGTGCTGATGACTGCTGCTGCTGCTAAATCCCCGATGTTTGGTGTTTCGCTTCCTGTTCCCATCTGGACACAGTCTTTCTGACAAGCGAGTAAGGGGTGCGAAAGTAGTGAGGAACACACTATCACCACCCCATGGCGATGGTGCTGTAGTTTATCCCGCTCACTAACTTCTTCTCAACCTCTCGGGTGGCAGCAGTAGCGTCAAAATGGGTTAGGGGTGTAGAAATAACTTTTTACAAATTGTTTGTATGTGAATCCACAAATAGTGGAATAGGGTGTCAGGCCAAAGAGCATAACCAGCCCCTACCCCCCCCCCCCCCCCTTTCCCCACACTTTACACCTATGTGAAAGGGTAAGCATCATCTAGCACTACACTCTAGCCTATCCCAAGTGCACTGTAAAAGAGCGAAGGCAGATTCCGGAAAACGGATCTACATACAGCACACAGAACTTAATTAAATTCTAAGATGAATTGTTTGAGTAAATTACATAAATAAATAGATTATTTTAATTACATTCTTCTTAAAATTAATGAAATAAATTATAACGGAAAGAGCTGCTCATTGAAAAGCGGCAAAGTTTGATGGAGCGTGCCGCCAAGAGAACTAGGAACTAGGAACTAGGAACAACGATCTGAGAGCAACTATTCTAAATTGGTTTTGGATGAACAAGTGTCATTGTTAGCTAAGGACTTACCACACCATATTCCAATCAAGGACATCGATCTGCTGTTGTAAAGCCATATGGGTGATTTGGAGAAGAATGCATATGTATTTTCGTTTTAGCTTCGTTTTTGGAAGCTCAACCCAATGACTGTTGTACTAAATACTCTGACCATCAGGAAGCAAAATATGACAGAAACATCGTGTGGACATTAAAAAAACGTGGTCAGGCGAAAGCATGAACACTATTCTCAATGCTCCAAAGAAAAGAGAACCGACGAAAAAATGTAATTTAATATGATTTATTGTCTCGCTTCTGTATATAATAAATCCCAGCATATTATTCGCGGGGGTAATACATTTCATACTTATGTCAGCTTATGTATGTTTTAAAAAGTTCTCCCGTTGTATGCGAAAGTGTCCTCTCGAAACTAATATGAAAATATTTTTCCTCAACAGCTGGAGCCCAACAGCAGCATGGTTGCAATGTTTGTGAAAGATTATGGTTGTCCAGAGCGGTTTTTGCTCCGCTATTTGCCCGGATTGTCCATCTTCTTTATTTTTATCAGAATCGCAAAAACCATTGTCTTCACACGTGTTGACACATTTGTGGAAATCTTCAGCTCTGAATTATTCTTACAATTTTGTATTTATGCAACGGCTCGAGAATAATTTATTACGTCTTGTTAAATAGAGTTTGCTTAGTACGCGCCTTGGCAATTAAATTAAATTATTTTGATCAGTCTTGAAATAAACATTTGTAAAGAATCCATTATTGTATCATAAACTTCGGATTACGTTTTAAAATAGCAATGGTTACAATATATACCATAATGCTCCGGGTCATTATTTGTTTGTATAAATTAGCAGTCATGCGATGAGCATACATCCCAGCACATATTTGCGGAAAGGTATAAATATAATTTGAACGACAAGTTGGAGCAATTATAATCACCATTTATATGCGTGTAACCAACAATTTCATCATCAGCTATAACCCCTCCAGGACCGGATATTCCGCTTATGTGACGCTGGCTGTTGCGCTGAATTCGTGAGCACGGAAGTAAACTACAGCTTCATGCAGTATGCAGTGCATGCCATTGCTGTGCTAGCAGTTTATCCCTAAACCAGGCGATGCAGTGGTAATCTCTAGAGGAAAATTATTATCGAAAGCAGATTGCTCCGGAACTGCATTCAACTTTGATCATCTGCGGATGGTAGAAGTGACTTGATGAACCTATGAACAAACAACACACAATACACAAGGATACATAATACAATACACGTAGATCAAGGGATTTCAGCGTTTTTGTTTTTTTTTATTTTTTTGATATAGTGCTTGAGTTGTCATTTATGAGAGGAATTTCTTTAGATATTGTTCCAAAGCACTGTTATTATTTAATATTTTAGGAACATTGGTTAAAACATTCTGTCTATAATGACATTTCCATGAGTTTGGTCTCTGAATTGGTGTAAATTGCTCATAGAATCTTCCAGATTGCTTTGATTGTCAGTCTTTCACTCAGTATTAGTACACGACACTGAAGAAGTCTGCACATGGTAAAAGAAATACGCATATCTGTCAAGATAAGCAATAAAAGTAGTTGGAATTAAATGGAAATTACCAACCTTTCTTCTCATTTTCTAGTTACAGGTATTCTACTTCATAGCTCACACTCACCAGGATTTTTTAATAAATTAATTTCTATTTCCTTTATCGGAAAAGTCCCGTGTGAACCATCAACTAAGAGCTAATGTCTAACAATGAACTCATTTTGGTTCGTGCACCGTGTTTATATTAGCGTTGAGTAGCATAGTCTGGAGGAGACATTTACGCACAAATCGCGACTGCAGCATGAAGCAAAATTAATAAGAGGAGTCAGGGCTCAGACACCGGTGACAAAGGAATATTATTTCACGGCTGAGGGGTGTGGCTGTTGCAGTCTTGAACATGAAATAAAACTTAATGAAATAAACTAAGGGGTTAAGGAAAATCAACATGATTTACTATACATCATTTGTGTAAGCTTATGGTTCATTATTCATCATTGTATGGATCATTTCTTTATGGAAAATTTCAAATACTTTACGGAACATGCGAATATATTTAATTGCACAAAGGTTACATTCTATGTATCAATTTTACAAGTTTAACGAAAGTTATTGAGCCTTTTATGGATCATTTGCAATATGTTTATGGGTAATCCGTACACTTTAACGACCATGCCCTAGATATAAAACGGTATAAATTGCTAAATTTTTTATAAAGTATGGATCAGAGTGATGAATTTTATGGATCATTTCAATTTTTTTTATGGATTTTCCCCAAAGTCTTATGGGTTAACAATGCGTTTTTCATAGCACGATTTCCAATTTTTTAAGCATCGTTTATTACTTTTTATATGCAAAAGTATGTTTGCCACCAAATAATGTGATCTGGGTCCTGGTATCCTTGTCCATATTCACAGATATTGCTGTCGCTCAGCCCAACACGGTATGAATGAGCGTTCAAAGAATATTGATTGGACATGAGGCGAGACATCACACGAATGAAGTCTCGACCCACATCCATCCCCCAAACCATTATTTCTTCGACACCTTTGGGATGATAGAATGTTGCCATCGCCCCAAATCTCCTTTACTCCATTTATACTGCCAGCTGACGAGTGACTGTTGACGAAAAATAGGAAAAAATTCGTTGAAGGCGATTTGTCGATCACATATATCGCCTTCCATAGCGCCCACCTTTGCAAGCGAGTCCGCTTTCTCATTGCCCGGAATTGAACAATGAGATGGGACCCATACAAAGGTGATGATAAAATAACGCGAAGATAAAGCACTTAGAAGCTCCTGTATTTTCATGCGAAAATGCGAGGAGTGCTTTACCGGCCTCAATGAGCGAATAGCCTCTATAGAATTGAGACTATCCGTGAAAATGTAAAACTGATCCGGTAATAGTGAGCCAATAATTGCTAGCGTGAAGTGTATTGCCGCTAATTCGGCAACATATACGGAACAAGGAGCTTGAAGTTTACGATTGGCGCTATAAATTTCATTAAATATACCAAAGCCTGCTGACTCCACAATCAACGATCCATCAGTGAAGAACAATTTAGTGGAATCAACTTGGCCAAACTTTGCAGCAAATATTACCGGAGCAATCATAGAACGATGATGCTCTGGGATTCCATGAAGCTCCTGCTTCATGTATAAATCAAAATGAACCGAATTGTCGAAGTCGGAGAAACAAACACGATTGAAAATATTCGGCGAAGGGCTGACATCCCTTGTTATGTACAAATGGTACAAAGTCATGAAGCGAGTTTGAGGATTCAACTCGAAAAGCTCCTCAAAGTTTTGGATTACCTGGGGGTTTATAACTTCACACCTGGTGAGGAGCCGGAGAGATAATTCTGTAATCCGATCCGAGAGTGGCAACATGCCAGCCAGCACTTCAAGGCTCATGGTGTGAGTCGAGTGCATGCAACCTAACGCGATACGAAGACACCGATACACCGCTGACTGAAAACAAAAACTACCGCATTCTATAATCGACAAAATCGTTGTTCGGTACAACGTTAGAAGATCTTGCGGATGTACTCCCCACCAGGTTCCAGTTATTGTGCAGAAAAAGTTGATCCTTTGCTGGCACTTTCGCTTCAGATACTCAATGTGGGATCTCCAGGTGCACTTTGAATCGAACCAGACCCCAAGATATTTAAATGACATAGAATGAGTTATCGGCTTACCCCAAATTTGAAGCTTCGGTTGTGCTGGATTATGCTTCCTAGAAAAAACTACCAACTCAGTTTTCTCCGTAGAGAATTTGATACCTAGCTCGAGAGCCTAAGTAGACAAATTGTCTAAGGTATCCTACAAGGGTCTTTGCATATCGACCCCATTGGGTCCCGTGACAGACACTACGCCGTCATCTGCAAGTTGTCTCAACGTACAGTTGTCACTTAGACAACCGTCAATATCTTTGACATAAAAATTATACAAAAGGGGGCTTAAACATGATCTCTGGGGGAGACCCATGTAGCTAAATCGGGAAGTTGTAGTGGTTCGATGAGAAAAGCTCAAATGTTTCTCTGACAGCAAATTGTACAAAAAATTGTTCATTAATGGTGAAAAGCCACAAGCGTGGAGTTTATCTGAAAGAACTTCAACAGATACTGAATCAAAAGCCCCTTTGATATCCAAGAATACAGAAGCCATTTGCTCTTTTTTAGCAAAAGCTAACTGAATATCTGTGGAAAGTAACGCGAAACAGTCGTTCGTTCCCTTACCCCTACGGAAACGATATTGAGTATCTGAAAGCAGGTTGTTCGTCTCAACCCATTTGTCCAGACGGAAGAGGATCATTTTCTCCAACAACTTTCGAATACAAGATTACATCGCGATGGGTCGATAGGAGTTGTGGACGGACGCGGGCTTACCAGGTTTTTGAATGGCAATAACTCTCACCCGCCTCCAGTCATCCGCTACAATGTTGAGTTCCAGAAACTGACTAATCAAGTTCAACACGCGCCTCTTAGCGACGTCTGGGAGGTTCTTAAGCAAGTTTAACTTGTTCCTGTCAGCCCGACTCCATTGCTACACGAAAGGAGTGCGAGAGAGAAATCTACCATTGAAAAGGTTGGCTGATCTCATCTATCGAATTCGTGATTTCGCGAGGAATGATCCGTACCGGCACAGAATCTGGACAAACTTTTCGCGCGAACTTGAGGATCCATTGGTCCGAGTACTCCTCGCTCTCGTTGTTCGTAGTTCGGTTGCGCAGTCTTCGCGCCGTGTTCCAAAGAGTACTCATTGACGCCTCGCGTGATAGTCCGTCCACGAATCCTCGCAAGTATCCGCGTTTCTTGGCCTTGATGAGGCACTTAAGTTCACCTTCGAGAGCCGTGTATACTTCGAAGTGCTCAGGTGTTCCACGTCTATGGAAAATTTTGAACGCGTCGGACTTTTTACGGTAAACCTCGGTGCATTGCTGATCCCACCATGGAGAAGGAGGTTTCCTGCGAAATGACGTTCCTGGAACTGGTCGAGTTTGAGCTTGCAGCGCGCTTTCTAAGATCAGGTTGGAGAGGAAGTTATATTCCTCAAGCGGTGGAAGCTCTTCTACCGTCGTTACGGCTTCATCTACTGCTGTCCTGAACTTTGTCCAATCGATGTAACGGGTTAGATCATTCGCGACGTTGATGGATTCCGATGGATTGAACCCGGTGGCAATCGAAATTTGTATGGGCAAATGATCACTACCGTGGGGATCTTGAATCACATTCCATGTGCAATCTAACGATAATGAATTCGAACAAAGTGTGAGGTCTAATCTGCTGCCAAGTGAGGATGGACCAGCCAAACGTGTTACTTCTCCTGGTTAAGGACTGTCATATTGAAGTTGTCACAGAGGTCATATAGCAAGGAAGACCGGTTGTCATCGTACAGTTCTCCCCAGCCTGTACCATGAGAGTTAAAATCTGCCATGATCAACCGTGGAGCAGGAGGGACCGAACAAATATCTGAGAGTTGTTTTTGGATGATTGAGGCTCTAGGAGGAATATACAAAGAAGCAATGCAAAGGCTTTTATTTTTAATAACAGCCTGACATGCGACAACTTCAATACCTGGAATTAGAGGAAAATTCACTCTATAGATGGAGTAGCACTTTTTGATACCCATAAGTACACCTCCATCATAATATTGAAATCATGAAAAGGAAGATCGATTTCGGAAGAGAGCCATGTTTCACAAAGAGCGAATGCATCACAACCGATATTGTGAGATAAAATTTGAAAAATTTCAATTAAGGAACAAGACTTCGACAAATCCACAGTAGAAAAGTGATAAAATCCCGACCTCATTTGGAAAATTATCCATCGAAGGAAATGATTGCTGCAAGAAGGGGGCACTTTATTGTCAATTGCTTCAAAAAAGTTTTCACTGTTGGAAGCATTGCCAGAACAATGCTTTTAAGAGTGTCAGAAATTTCGAGGTACTTGAAGATACCTTCGATAATGTAATCAAATGAGAACAGCCCAGTCGAGGAAGGGGCTTCTGTTCTTAAAATCGGACCATCAGGGGTTTTGGATGTCCCCGGAAGAGATGGAAAGTCCTTGGTGTAGTTAGTACTGCGGAAACCAGGAGGACTAGGATTTTCCTTTTTTCCACCTTTCCTTGAAATGGGCAAGCTGTTTTTGATCTCCGGCTCAGCAACTTTCCGTGGGCGGACGCGTCTTCGCTTTCGTGAAGCACCTTCCGGAAAACTGACTGATGTTCCCTCTTCAACTAAATCAAAGTCACACTCGTCATCTGACAGAGGAGCAAAGGGATTTGTATTGGCATCGGGTGATGGTGAGGCTTTTTTTTTTCACCATTTCAGCGAAAGATTGCCTGGAACACTGTTTTAGCATGCGTTCTAATTTTTCTCCACGTTGTTTGTACGCCGGGCACGACAAGAGAGCATGAGGAAGAGAACCCTTGCAGAAAGCGCATTTTGGTGTGCTGTCTGCGCAGGCTCCATCCTCGTGTTTTTCCCCGCAATTGGAGCATCGTGCCTTATTGCCGCAATGGGAGGTCGTATGTCCCATCTGCTTGCATTTTTGGCAGATCATGACACGAGGTACAAACAACCGCACAGGTAGCCGAAGTTTTCCCAACTCGACGTATTGAGGAAGGGCTGAGCCAGAGAAGGTCACACGAAACGAGTCTGACGGTGTAAACTTTTTTTCACCCTTAGTGATCGATATTGTGCCAAGTCTTTTCACATCCAGTATCTTCACTGGAGAAAGCAGAGGGTTCTTATATCGACCAACCCCCTGCTTCAGCAGGATCTCAGGGGTCAAACTGGTTTCGGTGACCACACCTTCAATTTCAATACCCCGAGCTGGGATATACACCCGATACTCGAGTGTTAAGAGCTGAGAGACAGCAATCTCATTAGCTTGCTTGAGGTTGGACACAACGACCTGAAGTTTATTCGGTCTGACTTTAATTATCTCGGTCACGGCCGAGAATCGTTTCGTCAGATCATTACTGATCTGATAAACGTTCAGAGGTTTCGTTTTGGGCTAAAAGTTAACAACTCATGGACCAGCTGAGCTATCTGGATAAACACGTGATCGGGTAACTTTATGAGCTACCTCATCATTTCGTGCCATAGATGATTCATCTTCCGACGAATCATCCATGGCTCGCTTGTGGGAGCTTATGACGCACAACCACTAACGCAATTATCAATAATCAAACAAAGAAAAACAAACTAAAGCTAAAAACACTCACTCACACACACTCACACACTCAATATATATTTACAATCTATTCAGGAGTATCACTGATCTGCTGCTGACGAGCGCAGAGCGAGTGGCCGCGTGTACCGGCTAGAAGTGGAGCTCAGCGATGATGATGATGATGATGATGATGATAATGATGATGATGATGATGATGCTTGTCGGTGGTAGTTGGGAGATGGACGAATGCACGCTACACACGATTGACTGCTGGTGAGCGTGCCACGCGGAGATGCGATACGAAATGGCTGATCACTTTTCAATTGTAATTAATTACGTTGTTGCACTGTATAAACTAAACGTTTTCTTCTTCAGTGAATAAAAAACTCGATTACACCTTCGGTGAGACCACATCGAGAAAAAATGAACTGAACTTAGCACTGCGAAAACCTTCCAAAGCAACGGAGAGCGAACGAAATGAACTTCACCGTTTTCTTGTTCGCTGGACACTGAAAATCAAATTTTAACCTGTTAATATTCTGATGTCGATTGCCAATGAACAAGCGAACGGTGAAGTTCGTTCGATCCGCTCTCTGTTGCTTTGGAAGCTTTTCACGAATTGTTTCAATTCTTCAGTATTGTTTTTTTGCGTTCGCGAATGAAATCGAGTCTTGGTTTTGAAGAAGAAAATGTTGTGTGTTAAGCAGTGCAACAACGTCATTAATTGCAATTATCAATATTGCCACGATCTATAAGCCATATTGCTCCGCATCTATACGACACGCACACCAGCAGTCCATCGTGTGTGGCGTGCATTCGTCCATCTCCCAACTACCACCGACCAGCAACATCACCATCATCCTCATCATTATCATCATCGTTCAGCTCCACGTCTAGCCGGTACACGCGGCCACACATCGTCGCTCGACAGCAGCAGCACGTTCGTCGCCCGGCTGCAGCAGATCAGTGATACATTTAAGATAAGTTTTTTGTGTGTGAGTGTGTGAGAGTGAGTGAGAGTGTGTGAGAGAGTGTGCTTTAGGTTGTTTATCTGTGATTGATTGTATATAATTGCGTTAGTGGTTGAGCGTCATAAGCTCCCACAAGCGAGCCATGGATGATTTGTCGCAAGATGAATCATCTATGGCACGAAATGATGAGGTAGCTCATGGAGTTACCAGATCACGTGCATATCCAGATAGTTCAGCTGGTCCATGGGTTGTTTACTTTCAGCCCAAAATGAAACCTCTAAACGTTTATCAGATCAGTAATGATCTGACGAAACGATTCTCGGCCGTTACCGAGATAATTAAAGTCGGGCCAAATAAACTTCGGGTCGTTGTGTCCAACCTCAAGCAAGATTGCTGTCTCCCAGCTCTTTACACTAGAATATAGAGTGTATATCCCAGCTCGGGGTATTGAAATTGAAGGTGTGGTCACCGAAGCGAGTCTGACCCCTGAGATCCTGCTGAAGCGTGGGGTTGGTCGATTTAAGAACACTCTGCTGTCTCCAGTTAAGATACTGCGCCAACTAGGCACAGTATCGATCACTAAGGGTGAAAAAAAGTTTACACCGTCAGACTCATTTCGTGTGACCTTCTCTGGCTCAGCCCTCCCTCAATACGTCGAGCTGCGAAAACTTCGATTACATGTGCGGTTGTTTGTACCTCGGATCATGATCTGCAAAAAATGCAAGCAGATGGAGCATACGACCTCCCATTGCGGCAATAAGGCACGCTGCTCCAACTACGGGGAGAAACATCCATCCCCATGTTTCTGTGCAGACAGCACACCAAAATGTGCTTTCTGTAAGGGAACTCCTCCTCATGCTCTCTCATCATGCCCGGCGTACAAACAACGCGGGGAAAAATTAGAACGCTCGCTAAAACAGCGTTCCAGGATATCTTTGGCCGAAATGGTGAAAAAAGCCTCGCCATCACCCAATGCCAATACAAATCCCTTTGCTCCTCTGACGAGTCTGACTTTGATTTGGCTGAAGAGGGAACATCAATCAGTTTTCCGGTACGTGCCCCACGGAAGCGAAGACGCGGCCGCCCACGGAAAATTGCTGAGCCGGAGCCCAAAATCAGCCGGCCCATTTCAAGGAAAGATGGAAAAAAGGAAAATCAAATTCCTCCTGGTTTCCGTACTACTAACTACACCCAGGACTTTCCATCCCTTCCGGGGACATCCAAAACTCCTGATGCCCCGATTTTAAGAACAGAAGCCCAGAAGGGCTGTTCTCATTTGATAACAGTGTAGAAGGTATCTTCAAGTACCTCGAAATTTCTGACCCTCTCAAAAGCATTGTTCTGGCAATGCTTCCAACAGTGAAGACTTTTTTGAAGCAATTGACAATTAAGTGGCCCCTCCTTGCAGCTATCATTTCCTTCGATGGATAATTTTCCAAATGAGGTCGGGGATTTGATCACTGTTCTACAGTGGAATTGTCGAAGTTTGATTCCTAATTTGGAATCATTCAAATTTTTAACTCACAATACCGGTTGTGATGCATTCGCTCTTTGTGAAACATGGCTCTCTTCCGAAATTGTTCTCCCATTTCATGATTTCAATATTATTCGGCTTGGTCATGAGGATTCGCGTGGAGGAGGTGTACTTATGGGGATCAAAAAGTGCTACTCCTTCTATAGAGTGAATTTTCCTCTAATTCTTGGTATTGAAGTTGTCGCATGTCAGGCTATTATTAAAAATAAAAGCCTTTGCATTGCTTCTTTGTATATTCCTCCTAGAGCTTCAATAAACCAAGAACAACTCTCAGATATTTGTTCGGTTCTTCCTGCTCCGCGGTTGATCATGGGAGATTTTAACTCTCACGGTACAGGATGGGGAGATCTGTACGACGACAACCGGTCTTCCTTGTTATATGACCTCTGTGACAACTTCAATATGACAGTCCTTAACCAGGAAAAGTAACACGTTTGGCTGGTCCATCCTCACTTGGCAGTAGATTAGACCTCACACTTTGTTCGAATTCATTATCGTTAGATTGCACATGGAATGTGATTCAAGATCCCCACGGTAGTGATCTTTTGCCCATACAAATTTCGATTGCCACCGGGTTCAATCCATCGGAATCCATCAACGTCGCGAATGATCTAACCCGTTACATCGATTGGACAAAGTTCAGGACAGCAGTAGATGAAGCCGTAACGACGGTAGAAGAGCTTCCACTGCTGGAGGAATATAACTTCCTCTCCAACCAGATCTTAGACAGCGCGCTTCAAGCTCAAACTCGACCAGTTCCAGGAACGTCATTTCGCAGGAAACCGCCTTATCCATGGTGGGATCAGCAATGCACTGAGGTTTACCGTAAAAAGTCCGACGCGTTTAAAGTTTTCCGTAGACGTGGAACACCTGAGCACTTCGAAGTATACACGGCTCTCGAACGTGAACTTAAGAGCCTCATCAAGGCCAAGAAGCGTGGTTACTGGCGACAATTCGTGAACGGGCTAACGTGCGAAACGTCGATGAGTGTTCTTTGGAACACGGCGCGAAGACTGCGCAACCGAACTACGAACAACGAGAGCGAGGAGTACACGGACCAATGGATCCTCAAATTCACGCGAAAGGTTTGTCCAGATTCTGTGCCGGCACGGATGATTCCTCGCAAAACCACGAATTCGATAGATGAGATCAGCCAACCCTTTTCAATGGTAGATTTCTCTCTCGCACTCCCAGACGTCGCTGAGAGGCCCATGTTGAACTTGTTTAATCAGTTTCTGGAACTCAACATTGTACCGGATGAATGGAGAAGGGTGAGAGTTATAGCCATTCAAAAACCTAAGCCCGGTAAGCCCGCGTCCAACCAAAACTCCTATCGACCCATCGCGATGTTATCCTGCATTCGAAAATTGTTGGAGAAAATGATCCTCTTCCGTCTGAACAAATGGGTTAAGACGAACAACCTGCTTTCAGATACTCAATATGGTTTTCGTAGGGGTAAGGGAACGAACGACTGTCTCGCGTTGTTTCCACAGATATTCAGCTAGGTTTTGCTAAAAAAGAGCAAATGGCTTCTGTATTCTTGGATATCAAGGGGGCTTTTGATTCAGTATCTGTTGAAGTTCTTTCAGATAAACTCCACGCTTGTGGCTTTTCGCCATTAATGAAATTTTTTTTGTACAATTTGCTGTCAGAGAAACATATGAGCTTCTCTCATGGAACCTCTACAGCTTCCCGATTTAGTTGCATGGGTCTCCCCCAGGGATCATGTTTAAGCCCCCTTTTGTATCATTTTTATGTCAAAGACATTGACGGTTGTCTAAGTGACAACTGTACGTTGAGACAACTTGCAGATTACGGTGTAGTGTCTGTCACGGGACCCAATGGGGTCGATCTGCAAGGACCCTTACAGGATACTTTGGACCATTTGTCTACTTGGGCTTTAGAGCTAGGTATCGAATTCTCTACGGAGAAAACTGAGTTGGTAGTTTTTTCTACACCCAAAATACTGGTATGGTGCACGATTTGATCGTAGTTGAAAAGAACATTTTTTGCGTGCTTCTCTGGCATCAGAAAATAGCTCACATATAAACCCTTCCACCTAAGCATGAACTTTGCTATAAACGATTAAAATCATACACACACGCATTATTATTATCGTTTATTTCACACTGCTTATACTGTTCGAAAGCATGTATGACACAAGTATGTGTGCAGTCCACAGAAATTGCAAAGAAAAGCATTAGGGCAGGCGCCCATTGAAGAGCGGCGTATGGCATCACATATGTCGAAACATCGAGCCAATGTCTTATGGCAAGCGGCGAATGTCGACATAATGTTTTGACATGCTTCGTCTTCTTCGACTTGCAGTAAGGAAAACCTCTGAAGAAAAAAAAACTGATTCTATACAGTGGCCGAAAAAGAATAAAGGTATGTTTATTTTGTTTAATTTAAGTCATGAAACGTATGTTTTAAATCATAAAACGTACGCTAATTGACGATTAAATCAGTGCAAATGTAAAGTGTTTTGTACTGATTCCTAACCGATTTCAAAACTTTTTATTCTAGCTTTTTCTCACAGACTGCCTACTACTACCTTGTGGTAGTAAAGTAGATTTTCCAGCATGAGGAAAATCATTATTTGATGATACTTTTTCCCTAGCTTTCCCTGTCTTGTAAGACAATATCCGGCGTTGATTGAAATCGGTCGGGATGGGTTAACAGTTGAAACCGGAAACGCGTTAATAAATTTGTGGACACGGATTTGAACGTTAGTTGTGGTTGTAATTTGTTTAGCCTTTGAAATCCTTTTTTTTTTTAAATCTATGTTTGTGTCTTTATCGTGTCGTCTCGTAGGCCTCCAAGGTTTCGTCTATAGGGACATTTTTCTTATATGTTTTATGGTATTTCAATGATTTTTTCTGAGTTTCCTGTAAGTGTTGGTCTTTTGCGATAATGTATAGTGTCCGAGTGGAAGGGGGATTATTTTCTAAGGGTTGACTTTTGTGAAAGAGTGTATTGATGAGTTATATTTTTCGACGGATTAGATAAAAAACTGATTGGTTCGGGTGTTCAATTTTTGTTATGCGTTAGATTTCTAGAAGCGATGAATGAAAACGTTCAAGGGTTGCATTCATCTCACTTCTTCCTGTGGGGGTAAAGTAGGGGGTAATTTTGTGGGTGTTGTAGAAGTTGACGAGTTCTTCGCCTTAAAGGATTTTTCACCGTCTACACAAGTGTGTATGGAGTTTTCTATTTAAAAAGGATATGGTTCATAGCTGGTACGAGGTCAATTGCTGCTCTAGATTCAAGTCAAACGATTTGAGTGAATTTGGACAATTTGTCAACATATGTTAGGAAATGAAGATTTTCGAGAAACAATATATCAATGAGTGTAAGTTCAAATGGAGCGTTGGGAATAGATTATCTGTTCATTTTTTTGTGAAGCAGTTTTTTTCGTTATGGTATGATAGTAGATTATTGCATTTAAATTCATTTCATTAATGAAAAACACTATGTACCTATGAGATTATTGCCATGCAAGGAAATGGAGCAACACATCGAAATGTTAGTTATACTATCCTTTATATGGTATATAATTTCAGATCATCCATGGGATTCCCAAGTATTGTATGGTAATTTTAAAATATTTTTTTTATCTCGTGGCTATGATTCATTGTCTAAACTTTCAAGTTGATACTGAATACGCAAGTCCGTCTACAATTGCAGCAGGACAACAATTCACTATATTTTATATAATACTTTATATGAAATTTTCAGCTTTACATTTAAACATCTCTAGCCCACCTAACCCCCGTTATGCGGTATTGTTGGTTTTATTGCTGATTGCTACTGAGTTTACGTTTTTCATACATACTATCATTTTTATAATTTTCAATGGTTTTCCTTACAATCAATGCATATTTGGCTATAGCTCAAATAATTTTTATTTTATAGGTAACTTATATTATTTATAATTCGTCATTGTAATTTTTTTTACTTTGCATTTCTAATATTCTTTGCTAAATATGCTGTAGTTTCCTCATTACATAAAGCTTGAACTGTCGCTTCATCCGTTACTTATTTTCATGTGTCTTTTAATTCTTCAAATTTTCTTTTTTCTTATTTTCTATTGGAAATGAATGTTATTACCTACACAATGTTTATTGTCGTTGCTTTTGTTTTTATTAATATTATGTTTCAGTGAGCTTGGGGTGGTTTTTTTTCGTTCGCCATCGAAGCGATGTTGTGGAGGTGTGTTCACTGTATGGTACTTGGCAACCGGAACACACTGAACACATTTTCAATGACTGACAGAATTTTATTTTTGGATGGAGGAACTGCTGTTAGATTTTCAATGATGGTGAAATTATGATGGCTCCTTCAATTTTTCAATTTTCAATTTAATGGCATAGTATGACCTTAACATTTCGGTATACATTCATCGACAAGGTTACAAGGAAGGTGATTTCAGGTTCCAGGAAGTACAGATGTTTTATTGCATTGTATCATAATGTATTTTTCTATAAATTTATTTAATTTGCTTTTTACCCTTCTTACACCAAAAGAAGGGTATTAAGATCGCTTGAAAATTCGACTTTTTATCCGAGGCCCAGAGGGCCGAGTGTCATATACCATTCGACTCAGCTCGACGAACTGAGCACATGTCTTGTGTGTGTGTGTGTGTGTGTGTGTGTGTGTGTGTGTGTGTGTGTGTGTGTGTGTGTGTGTGTGTGTGTGTGTGTGTGTGTGTGTGTGTGTGTGTGTGTGTGTGTGTGTGTGTGTGTGTGTGTGTGTGTGTGTGTGTGTGCGTTACAAATAATGTCACATCGGTTTGTCAGCCATTTGTGAACCGATTTCAGTTCTGTTGACGGCAAATGAAAGCTACAACATTCCCATAGATCGCTATTGATTTTTTTTTATTCGAACATTTCGTTACGAAGATATGAACGAAATAGTCCTTGATGGCCTATTATAATAGTAATCAAACAGTTTAGTCTCCGATTAAATACTGAGCTATTTGTGTACCGATTTTAGTTTTGTTGGAGCCAAATTGAAGCTATAAAATCTTCAAATAACTGGTCAAAATTTCATTATGATTGAATAATCTTTCATGGAGATATGACCAAAACAATACTTGAGAGCACATAATTGTGAGATGAAAATATACGCGTTGCTGTTCAAAATCGAACAAGACCATTCACCCCAATTGATGCCGCTTGTATTCTATTGTTCTGCATCTGGTGCGTTGTATAGCACATTCAGCGGACTAGCCACACTATGCGACTCTATAGAATTAGAGTAGGATCGGTTGGCTCGAGTGGTCCGGTTTTGAACTGCAACGAGTATATTCGAAAATTACACAAAGTCTCCATTCACTATAACTACACAATTTTCAACGAACATGTACTTGTTAAGCATCTTGAATCCATATCGATAATCAAAAATGACGCTTAGGATTGTCTGATAATTCATTCTATGGACTGATTATATGGAATTTCTAATATTTATGTAATTTTTCCTTTTATATACCTAATATAAACAGGTCGTTAGAGACTATTAATGGCAATATTTTCATCACATCGATGAGCAATACGTTCAGGATTGACAAATAATTCATTTTATAAACTGAATGTATGACATATCGAATATTCCTGGTTCTTCCTGGAATTTCTGATGAAAATATGTATACAGTACCATTTTGGCCACATTTTAGCCGTAATTCTGGTGAAGTGTAAGAAGGGTTCAGTCTCACCATCGGTGGATTAATTCGGGTTTTTAAATTAACAATTGCTCTTCATTCTGCTGATTATATATATATATATATATCATAAAAACATGCATATTTCATGGTTGTTTCATATATAGTTAAGTGTTTTATGGATATTTATACTTAATTTAATTGTAACAGGACCTTACTGTTACAATAGTAACTTTCATCTACCACTTATTGAACTTTAAAGAGGCAGGAATTTCAACTATTTTATATTTTAATTAAATATTCTTGTATATTTCCTTGCTTTATTACATACTCAATATATTTCATTTTATAACATATTATTTTTGTTATTGATATAATAAATACTAGGTTGGGAGGGAGCATCAGGGTATCATTCAATCTGAAACTGGACGATGGTTTGATTGACTGTCTTAGTCTAGGAGCGAATGAAGAGTATCATTTTCTTTATCTTACCGATTCGATTATGAGGCTGTCAATTCTACGCCAACAGTTTCAGTGAGAGTGGCGCGCTCTTCTTAATAAGCCATCCTGTGAAATGCTCGATAAGTATTGCGAAATATGTTACAATCGTTGGAAGGGATTCTTAATTTCCCGTGGATTTCGCGTGAGTGTCTCTGCTGACGGGTCCACCCCTTTGTTTTGGCCCTTCATACAGTGATATTGTGAATTCATATTGGTGGCTCAATTTGATCTTGCTAATAACTGGAGCTGCATCCAAGACAAGATTTTAAAGGGATGGTGGCTACCATAAATACATATACATAATGTAAACGATAACGGTTGGTGGTCGTAAGAGTTTTGAACTATGCGGCATGCATATAGTTTCTAAATAATTGTAGTGATCAGAAGATGACCAAGATTTAACTCTCCGTTACTGAGTATTTCTCTTCCGTAACCGAAAATGAATCGGTTTATCTTTGCCGATTTCACCTTAAGATAGGTGAGCACCAAGTTGGATGCGTCCGTTGTTGAACAAATGGTTTATTATAATCGGGGGAAATAAAAAAGTCAGGTGAAAATAAAAGGGTTTTAAACCGAAAAAAACAACGGCTTTTTTCTCAGAAAATATTGTGGGGGTGGTTGTGCTATTTTTTTAAAATTTTTTTAATTTTTTGTAATAGGGCAACAAGGCAAAAAAAAAAAAAAATTTTTTTTTATTTTGTGGGGGGGGGTTTTTATTAATTTTTTTTTTTTTTTTTGTTTTGTTTACTTTTATTTTACACACTTAGAAAATTTTACAATATTCGGTAATATTTTATCGAACTTTCAACAGCTGAACGTTCGGTAATCTGTTCGGTAATAAAATCAATTACCGAACGTTCGGTACTCGATTTTTTTGACGAACTCTCAAAAAATACCGTACAGTTCGGTAACGAGAGATTTGATTATCTGACAAAAACTACCGTACAGTTCGGTAATTTGTGTAGTCTGGTACCGTTTCGGTATTTTTTGTTTTGTTTTTATCGTTAAACCCCAAAATATTCGGATGTTATTATTTTATCAAACAATACTTTATTTGTTGTTATTTGTTTATTTTCTTATTTATTCAAACATGAATCGGATACATGAACTTTACTTCAAATTACGAACTATGATTAATATGATAATTATGATAATTAATACTGATGGTTGATATGGCGGTGCAATCCGGAAACATGTTACCGGCAGTAAAAACATATCAACACCGTAGAAACCTGTAAATAATTAGGGGTAACAATAGTTGGATGAAATCTTACGGAAAATCTCGATGAGTCGAGTATCCTGCTCCTGCAGCTGCTGGTATACCTGCTCCATCACCGTTGATTTCGGGTTTCGGCCACGAGATGAAAACTTTTTAATAAAGACTTTCCAAACCACCTTCTGGAACACAACCGATCACAGAAACCAGGAAACTTCATAGAAAATGGCCAACATTTTGACAGTTAATAATGCTTTACCGGGCTTCGGTGATTCAGAGTTCATTTTACGTTTCGATCGGTAAAGTGCTTACCGTATTCAGTAATTGTTTATTTTTACCGTATGAATTGTATTTTTTCTCTACCGAATACGGTAAATAAAATACACCATAACCGATCGTTCGGTAAAGTGTTACAAAATTACGGTAACATTATTTATGTTTACCGAAAAATCGGTAATATTTTATGTTTACCGAAATATTTCGTCAATTGATTTACCGAACAGCGAAATCGAATTTAAGTGTGTATAATGTATCCTAAGAACTCAATTTCTGAATTCTAAGATTCGCTTTTATCCAATTAAATTTTAGGGTTTGTTTTTTGGGGTTTTTTTAAAATTTTTTTTTTTTTTTTTTTTTTTGGGGTTTTTTTTTTCAAAAATACAAGATGGTGGTGGATATACATATTTTTTTTTTTATTTTTTTATTCTCTAGGAACACATTGGGGGGTGGGGGGAGGGCGCGGGGGTCTTCAACCCAAAAGGCATTCTGGTGAATTTGTACCATTATTGATCACAAAAGCTGTCTTCTTAATAGCACTTTCTCTCATTTTTATCCAGAGGCTAAGTCGAGAGTTGTGAAATAATGTTGACCTTTAAGTTGGCCCAAAACATAACTTATCTCGGGCATGAGATATTTGCCGGGATTGTTTTTTCGTTTATTTTCCTATAGTCTATGATCATTCGGATTTTTTTTTCTCCTGAAGCATCAGTTTTATTGCGTGCAGTTCATACCTATTGGACTTTGACTATTTTTTTAAACTAAATACTGATATAGTATAAATCTTTAGACTACAAGAATATATTTTGTGTAATAAATAAATTTAGATCAGTTGCAGAGTTAGAAGAGCTTCAGTTCTACACTTAAAAGAATTCTTAGATAACCTAAAACTACATTTTATCTCAATAATTCCCCCATGAGTTTGTACTGCACCCATAAACTACCAAAATACTGATGGTATAGCTTGTAGATATGAAGATCCTGTGATTGTGATTGTTTTTGGTGCAAATGAATAAGTTACACGTCTCTTACTGTAGAATTGAAGATCTCATCTTCAAGGAGTTCTTTTATAATTTAGAAACATATTTTATCTCATCACTTGTTCCACCTTCCATTGGCATACCTCCCCCTGAGTCTTTACCTTACCTACAATCTACCAATAAATGATGGTTTCACTTGTAGATTTATTGTCATTTGTTCCAGTTAGTTTTTGGATTACCCAAACCATCTGATTAACTTAATACCCTTTTAACTTAGTTTTATTTTGCACAATCGTGATTATATTTGTGCAAATTCTAGGTCGCTTATTTTGCTTGTAGATCTGATAATCTGACCTCCGAGTAGTTCTTTGATAACACAGACCAACACTTTTTCTTGATAGTTGTTTCGACTTAAACCCACAAAGTTCTATGAACCTGTACCGTATCCATAATCTGCCAAAAGACTGATCATTCTCTCTATGTTTTAATTCACCCACGCAAAATACACCAATGAGGATTATACATAGGCAATTTAGTTCTTTGACTTCTGAGATCACCTCTATCATTGGCGTCACAAACCTTTAGCTTTAGTTCCAGCGTTTGGGTTTTCGGTTCGGATATTTGTATTTAACGTATAGCAATACTGACGTTGAACGGCCGTGATCTCCTCCACTGCTAGGCTGATGCTCCGGGTGAACTTTCCTATCCCTCTGGTATCACTAACTCGTCGCGAATGTTTCCAGTAGTCGTTGCCCAAAAACTAGAGATGGCTGCATAAACTAAGCTCATTCCATTCTACTCGTTCTCACTTTGCTGCCAAACAAACTCGTTGAATGATTTCTCAGTTCTAGATCACATAAAAACACGTTTCGAACCTTCAGCCTAGTTCGATCATATCCACTGTAACTCAAAACAGCTGGCACTTATATTTCGGATAGTAAAAGCAATTGGTTTCTCTCATTTGGATGCTTCAGACACAGCCACCAGTACGGTCGAAAAGCTTGAAGTCGTTCATCAAGCTCCACGTAATTCTCATTTCGTTTTATTGGAATGCATATGCAGATATATTTTTACAGCTTATTTTTTAATTTGCAGCTGATAGAACTTCTTAACACATATAGTAGTTAGTAACGGTTTTATTGGCAGGACTAAGTGTGTTTTGGCAAGTGAGATCGTCTGCATCGAATTAATCTGGGTATATCTGAGATTCTATGTTCCGTTTTTTTCTATTTCCATCTTCATTCCGTACGCTTTGTACATCACTTTGTACTTAACCCTTCCCTCAAATACACATTCGCTCCCCACCTAATCTTAAAATGTAACGCTAAGATACCCTGTTTTGTTTCAACAGTTCGGCGAATGCGAACCCAGCTTGCTCGCTCATCGTCCCATTTCGTTTCCTCCAGACACATTCAATTCCAAGCTTATGTTGCTGTGGGCTACCATCGCGAAGTTTGGTCGTCTGCACCACCAAGTGGCTCTACTGGGTCCTGGAGTTGAAGTCGAGGCTTCGAATTCCTTTGCAGCCGTACCTTTGAACGTTTCTTCGACCTGTATCCGGGCGATGTTGGTGCCTTCTTTGTTAATGCAGAAACCACAGTCGGGTGGGACACTAAAGTACTGATTAAACCATCCAAATTACACGAATATTTTCTGTAGTTGTTGCTCTTGAAGAAGAAAACATAGCTTAGTTGACTTCTTAAATTTATTCCGGTCATACATAGTTCTTACTTTCCTGCTGATCATGTCTATGAAAATTACACCACTGTATGTTTCATCGAACAAACTTTTTGACTGATTTCACAGTTCTAAAGCAACAATTAAAAACAAAGTCTGATTTGAAAAGCAAACAATGCATTTGATGGTATTTTTTCCCGCATATAAAGAAAACATACTGCATCTGATTCACCTAAGTGCGAAAATTTAACTTAACCGGCTAATATTGTTAAATCGTTACAATATGCTGTGAATCTTTAACAATTGTGCATTAAATTTGTTTACGTTCTATGTTAGGCTCTTCTGTTTGTGTTAGATTTGAGTTTGTAAATCTAATAGCGAATTCGTTTTCGATCCAGTTTCAAACTGGATCGGGTATCAAAATTGAGGCGGCTTGTTGTGTGACAAACGTCAGTGTGTATGGTTGTATTTGTAACTCGTATTGGATTGAGGTTTGCATTGACAATAAGTTCGGGTTTCGCAGGTTGGAACTAGTTCCAACCTAGGTTCAAAAACGAATTCGATATAATATCGAATTCGTTTTTGAACCTGAGTTGGAACTATTTCCCACCTGCGATACCCGAACTTATTATCAGTGCAAACCTCAATCTGATAGGAGTTATAGAAAAACACATAAACACTGATGTTTGACACACAACAAGCCAACGCAATTCTGATACCCGATCCAGTTTGGAACTGGATCAAAAACGAATTCACTATTAGGCTTTTTGACGTTTAATCACCCTTCCCTTTCTAGCACATGCAGAGGAATGGTGGTTTGTTTTTCTCCAAAAGATTTTCCTTCTTACTTGCACTCCTTTGATCTGAATGGCTCTGTAGTGTGCGTGCGTTCAAGGTCACTAAGCGTAATAAGCGACAGAACATACACACAAACATATATATTTATAAATATATATGCTACAGTATGCAACACACCTGCGCATTAAACGTCAAAAAATCCACATGCAGGAGAGTGAAATTTGGCGCACACGCATACATATGCACAAACGAACAAAACGATATGTATTATGGCAAGTGTGTTTAGAGGTTGTTGTCTGAGCTACCGCAGTTTTTGCGGGCAGGGCAAAGAACAATTGTTGTAATACGGCATTCATAATACAACAGTTGTGAGTATTTCCATCACCAGTGCAGCAAAAACTGCCAACAAGTATTTTGGGTGTAGGAAGCATAACCCAGCACAACCGAAGCTTCAAATTTGGGGTGCACCGATAACTCATTCTATGTCATTTAAATATCTTGGGGTCTGGTTCGATTCAAAAGGCACCTGGAGATCCCATATTGAGTATCTGAAGCGAAAGTGCCAGCAGAGGGTCAATTTTCTCTGCACAATTACCGGGACCTGGTGGGGAGCTCATCCACAAGATCTTCTAACGTTGTACCGGACAACGATTTTGTCGGTAATAGAAAACGGTAGTTTTTGTTTTCAGTCAGCGGCTCGGTCGCACATCATTTAACTGGAACGTATTTAGTATCGGTGTCTTCGTATCGCGTTAGGTTGCATGCATTCGACTCACACCATGAGTCCTGAAGTGCTGGCTGGCATGTTGCCACTCTCCGATCAGAATTATCTCTCCGGCTCCTCACCAGGTGTGAAGTTATGAACCCCCAGGTAATCGAAAACTTTGAGGAGCTTCTCGAGTTGAATTTCACACTCGCTTCATGACTTTGTACCATTTGTACATAACACAGGATGTCAGCCCTTTGCCGAACATTTCCAATCGTGTTTGCTTCTCCGATTTCGACAGTTCGGTTCATTTTGATTTATACATGAAGCAGGAGCTTCATGGAATCCCAGAGCATCATCGTCCTATGATTGCTCCGGTAATATTTGCTGCAAAGTTTGGCCAAGTTGATTCCACTAAATTGTTCTTCACTGACGGATCTTTGATAGAGGAGTCAGCAGGCTTTGGTATATTTAATGAAAATTATAGCGCCAATCGTAAACTTCAAGCTCCTTGTTCCGTATATGTCGCTGAATTAGCGGCAATACATTTCACGCTAGAAATGGTTGCCTCATTAACACCGGATCAGTATTTCATTTTCACGGATAGTCTCAGTTCTATAGAGGCTATTCGCTCCTTGAGGCTTCTCATGAAAATACAGGAGCTTCTAAGTGCTTTATCTTCGCGTTATTTTACTATCATCTTTGTATGGGTCCCTTCTCATTGTTTCTGGGCAATGAGAAAGCGGACTCGTTTGCAAAGGTGGGCGCTATGGAAGGCGATATTTATGATCGACAAATCGCCTTCCACGACTTTTTTCCTATTTTTCGTCAACAGTCACTCGTCAGCTGGCAGTATAAATGGAGTAAAGGAGATTTGAGAGGATGGCAACATTCTATCATCCCAAAGGTGTCGAAGAAATCTTGGTTTTGGGGTATGGATGTGGGTCGAGACTTCATTCGTGTCATGTCTCGCCTCATGTCCAATCGTTATTCTTTTGCGTGATTTGGAGTACATGAAATTTATTTATTTGTTTTTGACTAACATAAGCCTTAGATTGTAGTTAGTTTAACCTGTATGTTCAATAAGTTTTTTTTATCGTTGTTTGTGTGTGTTTTTTTTTTTCTTTTTCAAAGAATTTTCAAGTCAAAAGAAATCCATACATTGTATAGTTATAAGTGTTAAGACAATTTAGAATTTAAAATTAATGTGTTATGTAAAACATACTTTAAATTCCCACCCATCTTCCCATCCGTAATTTTTAAATCCTATTAACCTCGAGACGGCCGCGAGTAATCGGTTCTATCCCCCTAACTTTAGTTTTAAGATAAATGATGTATAAACATATGAAAACTTGGCTCTGTAAAGTTGATTCGATTGAGCCTGTACAAATAAATGATTAATAAAAAATAAAAAAATCTTCTGATGTATAAGGGAGCAAAAGTAGGACATATTTAAGTAAAAAATTCTATTCATAGCACGTTATTCAAGTCTGTAAAAAAAATGCATAATTTGTAAGTCTTTCCGATCGAATGGTGTATGAATGTAGTCATTCTGTTCAGTTGAAATATAATTATAAGTTTTCAATAACCTTCCATTATTTACATTAATAACGCTCTCATTTTTCCCTCCCCTCGGATATGTGATCTGGACGCGATGGGTTGGCCTGCGCCATCAGCATTGAGATGGCAACCAAAGACGTGGTGGTATCACATGTACTATTTTTATTTAATGCCGCGTCACATATCTGGCATTGATGCACTAATTTTACACATGTGATCCAACGGACTGTCTTGGACCGTTGAATGCTGGTGCAGTCAGGTGGGGCTCTTTCCTCAGTAATATTGATGAGGGATTTCCTCTTGCCTGCAACACCTTTCTTATGCGTTCCCTGACATGATGAGCCTTAGCCACGCTTAAATCTAAATCTAGCTAGATAGGTATATGTTGATAGACAATGTTTTCAAAATTATTGACATTCGTAGGGAATCGACTGTTGGATTCACTGAGTAGAAGTTTTATTAAAATTAGGAACGTGGCGCCAGTCTTATTTTGTTATGCCTCACTTCAAAAAGAGCCATAATAAAAATAATACACATTATAACTAAGGTATACAAACCATCTTATAACGGCTTCATTCTCGAAAATTTTATAATAATAGATTGGGAATAGGCGTGATGAAGCTTTACTTTGCCACCGAAAAGTGAATCTTATAGTTGAGCAAGACTCAAATAATTATTGTTAGGCTGCATATGCAGTAAGATTTTGAAACAATTTAACGACTTAGAGATTAGGATTTGACAAATAAAAAGGAGGCAATGAACGGACAAGTAAACGTAAATTTTTCTACAAAAGAACTATAGAATTTAACTGTGACGCGGCTGGGTAGCTCAGTGGTTACCCGTTCTGCTTACTGAGCAGATTGTCGGGAGTTCAATCCCAGGCCCGTCCCCTTCCTTGCCATTTTTCACTTGCCTCTTTCTATCACCACTAGATTTAAAATAAAAAGCAGTCTACTGCGCTTTCTTTCATTGATCGCATCACTTACCACAGTGCATCCATTATTTAAAAATAACCTGCCTCACTAATACAACTATCCTTCCCTTGGCAATTGTAGAGATGCAGTGGTGTTCACGGTCCCTAATAACAACGATTGTCAAACTAAAAATCATCCTTCCCCCTTCCCCAAAAGACCGTGAGGACGTGGCCGGCGCCGGTACTGATCTATAAATAGAATTAGTGAACTTGTACATTGAAGATGTAAAGCTTACTCCCAAGCTCCATCTATGTGGTTCTCTGTGCAATTCCACTAGTTCTGTCAGTAAGGGAGTAGCAACTACGAATTTGCACGGTCTTTTTTTTTAAAAAAAAAAAAAAAAAAGAACTATAGAATTTGACTAAACAACGCAGAAGACTTGACTAAAGCGAACAAAGTGATAGGTGAATTAAACGTGGTAAGACGAGGTATGCATCGATGACTTTCAGAGCACATGAGAACTAGACATCTGTTAACTAATTTATAAACGGCTGAAGAAATTAAGAAATTCCCTCTTGAACATATAAACGTAACACCATCAGCAAACCATGAGAATTATACTGTTGGGTCTACTGAGACTTTTAACATCAGAAATTACTGAAACTGGTTGAATTAAAATATCTCAACTACATAATAACAACTTATTTTTGATTCAAGAAAACTGCTCAAAAAGAATTACTCAGCACATAAATGATGAACTAAATTACAGAAGACTGAAGAAAACACTGCCAAACTAAATAACCAAAAAAAAAAACAGCGGACATGAACATGACTGAGAGAAAGGGGAAGCAAACTTGAAAAAGTAATACCTTTTGAGGCAGTCTCAACAGCGTCTCTATGGACGACATGATCCTTGCACGGCTGGTGAAATACTTCAAAAGGAGTTCAGTTATATCGTTCTAACGCCCAAGTAGCAATAAAATAGCTTCTTATTTTTGGTTCGAGAAAACAGCTTCGGAAGACATTAGCACATAAATGACACACTTCACGGACTGAACTACAAAAAACTGAAGAAATTACCAAACGCCGTATTGAATTTGCAAACGCAACACTGACTAAAAAAAATAACAAAAAGACAATTGAAAAAAAAACAACACAAACGAAAGGACTCAAAATTCTCAAAAGTGGCTCCTTCCGAGTCATTTGCAACAGCGTCCTCTTGGACGACATGTTCCGTGTACGGCTGGCAGAATGATTCGAAAGGATTTATGCAACGATATCATCAAAGGCCTGGCGTAGAGGTTTCTACTCTATTCAGAGTCCCGCCAGGAAACGGGCTTTAAATGGTGAGTTGACAACTTCGAAGGAGGGTGCAACCGAACTCTGTTCCTACAAGTTCCTACCTCACGTCTCCACGAGTCATATGATCACAAAAGACTGCCAGCTGAAACATGGAGACGCTGGTTGGCGTAGTCTGGGCAATGTTGTCATTTTGACAATAGCGAAGTGAGGGGGTGCGACCTGTAAATCATATCATATAATTTTCCATTCTCATATCAATTAATGATTTCAGCAGGCTTTGGAATCATCTGTGCATTCCAAAACCATTTATCTCATGAGCCTGGAGCAACATGACATGGATAAAAGGCTGAATTTGTTTTTCAGCATTTCAGCATAACATTTGCTTTCAATTTGCACTTCTGAACATTAACTACCATATTCTTAAAGGACTGACAAGCGCTTATAGGCAGTATAGTATTATATTTTAATATTGTGTTTAGTGGTATTATAATAAGATAACCCATTTATTTCAGAAACCATCACACTGGGTTCTTCGATCGCTACAATTGCTCTCATAGAAATGTAACTAGAACAGTATAAAGCCATGTTTTAACAACATGTCTTATAAAATAATATCCTTCATTGAAATTATATTTTTGATATTTGGAATGATATTTTCTGTTTTCAGCTTTTCCAGGACTAGTAGGATATTAGAACATATCTAATTATATTTTTTCTGTAACAATCCAGTGGATGTCAGATATGTTTTGTACATACGCATATTATGTTCTCGTATTGACTTACTGTAGTCGCTTTTTGCATGGTCAACTAATTTAATTGTGTCTTAAAATGCCATGTACATCATTCAAGTTGGAAATTTGTATTAAGTAATAGCATTTCTGTCTTCTATGATATTTTAATTTTTTATTTTTATCTGCTTCAGGGTTTTAGGGAGGGTGATTCTAGGTAATGTAGATGTGTTACTGCTGTGTAACATAAGATCTTTTTCTATGAACTACCCACACTTGTGAGTTGCCTCAACAGCATCCTTGTTATTGGTTTAAATCGCTCGTCAAATTGGATATCTCAACAAATTCTTGTATTCCATTGAAATAAACCACCCACACCTGTGAGTGGCCCCAACAGCATCTTTACTGTTGGTTGAAACCGGTCTTAAGGATGCTCGATGATTTAACATATTTTTGTATTCTGGTGAAATAAACCATCCACATTTGTGAGTGGTCCCAACAGCATCCCTTCTGTTGGTTGAAATCTGTACTCAAACTCGATGTTTTTAGCGTATTCCTGTATTCCATTGAAATAAACCACCCACACTTATGTGTGGCCCCAACTGCATCCTTAGGGCCTGTTCATAAACCACGTAGAAACATTTTTGAAAATCTCAGACCCCCCCCCCCCCCCCCCGTAGACTTTTCTCCATACAATTTTTTGAAATTTTGTATGGAGCGTAGACTTTGGTCAAACCCCCCCCCCCCCCCCCGCAAAAAAGTCTACGTGGTATATGCATAGCCCCTTACTGCATCCACACTTGTGAGTGGCCCCAACAGCATCTTTACTGTTGGTTGAAACCGGTCCTCAAACTCGATGTTTTAACATATTCTTGTATTGTGGTGAAATAAACCATTCACACTTGTGAGTGGCCCCAACAGCATTCCTACTGTTGGTTTAAATCGGTCCTCAAACTCGATGTTTTTAACGTATTCTTGTATTCCATTGAAATAATGCACCCACACTTGGGAGTGACCCCAACAGCATCCTTACTGTTGGTTTAAATCAGTGCCAAAATTTGAATAACTATAATGTGCATCTCTGTACAGGGAATAAATCGGGAACATAGTTAAATATCTTATTCGCTGCCGACGTCAGTTGAATTCAGCACACCGTTTACCAAAACGGATCCCGCTGCAAACCCAACCATTTTATCCAACATCCCAGTGATTTCTCGTGGGAGTGCAGAGGTGTTCTCGGCTCCCAATAAAGCGAGTATCATGTCAACATATTCCTACCCATTCCTTACTTGACCTGCATTCGGGCAAGGCCAGCGCCGGTATTGCCTTGGTTTGGGATCACCAGTTTTTACACATTGAGGATGTATGCTGGTCCCAAGCATCATCTTTTGGTTCTCTGTGTCAGCTGTTATTACAATAACAGCAATAACAGGGTAGCAACCTCAATCATGCTCATGCAGAGTCCTGCCAGTAAACCTACATAAAAAAAAATAACGCTCTCATTTTTCAAAATTTTGAAATGCCACTCGGTACAAAAAAAATAAGAAACGTAGTCCTTCATAAAAAAAAACTGCAAGGTACAGCCCAATGGGGTTGTGCGCAAATGTGACGTAGGACTACGGAGCAATCCAATTCCCATAAACTTCCCAGAGATGTCAGGGCCATCCGCTAATTGATTTAAAGGGTGTCCACGATGAAATTGCCACACTATGAAATTGCTCTAACTTTTTAACCGTTGGGTAGAATTTAATGAAAATTTGGGTGGATTTAGTTCATAGTGCATTATTTACATCCTGCAAGTTTTAAAGTCCTGTGATCAAAACTCGCGGAAATGGAGTCGAAAGAACAGCTCGTGCTTGATAAAATCTTGCGCATTCATCACGAGAACAAGGATCTCTCGCATCGTTCCATCGCTAAAACGATCCCCGGCAACCTGTTTTTCACGACCAAGGATAAGTTCAGCGTTCCGGAGCATGTCCGTACTCAGAAGATGTCCAAATTTGCGAAGAAATTCCTGGTTTGGCTAGCCATCTGCACGTGCGGGAAGCGGAGTGCACCTTTCGTGACCCAGGACACGATGAACGGACAGGTGTACATAAAAGAGTGCCTCCAGAAGCGGTTGCTTCCTCTCCTGAAGGCCCACAACGTCCCAACAATCTTCTGGACGGATTTGGCCTCATGCCACTACTCCAAGGACGTGCTGAAGTGGTATGCGGACAATAAGGTCAATTTCGTGCCGAAAATGTTCAACCCTCCCAACACTCCGGAGCTCCGCCCCATCGAGAAGTACTGGGCGATTATGAAACAGCACCTTCTTAAACGACCTAAGGTAGTGAAGACAGTCGAGGAACTGAAGAAAGTATGGGTTTACATGCAAAAAACGGTTGATTCACAGGTTGTGCAGAATCTTATGGCCGGGGTTAAGGCCAAGGTGCGGGCATTTGCGTATGGACTGTAAATAAAATGCGAGTAAAATGGTAAAATGAAGTTTAATAGTTATTTCTCAATCCCTGAAAATTTGATGGCAATCGGATGAAAACTCGAATTTTGCGAATCAATTTTGTGTGTGGCAATTTCATCGTGGACACCCTTTAAGTCAGTCCTGAAAAGGGCCAAGAAAATTCTATTGTACAATCTTTGGAAAGCATTTGGTGGCTCTTAATTATGATACGGCCCCAGTTGTGTTTTCTACGATAGTTGAGAGGGCCACCATCTTTAACGCGTAGAAGATAGTTATGGATCTGTTGGTTCATTGGTTGTTCAACGCGCTTTGCCATTTACTCCGGGACGCGGCGTTTAAAGCAATGCCATGTTCAGCCGGGGCGCGGTAATGGAAATTTCAAACAGCACAAGAGAAAAATTCATCCAAACGAACACTTCAGTTGGCAAATTGATTTGGTCGTCCTGAAAAAGACGGATTTAGTTGACGGGGGAGAAACAGTTCACGATTGAACTTGGAGTTTTTTTCTTGGTTCATCTCCTCTTCATTGCGGGTGGACATCTGCAGGGGACGTAGGATGATTGATTCTTGTCTCGTTGTCACGGGCGGCTTTTTCCCGCCGACTCGTAGGCTTCAGCAGCCATGTTTCTCGCAGCGAGATTGATGGGAGCATCGGCAACAATAGCCAACTGCACCAACGCCTCTCTGGGCAACGACTGCTCGCCAGTGCTGCTGCCGACTACGATCCAGCTGCAGATCCTACTCTGCACAGCTCCACGACCGCCGAAAAACTAAATCAAAATGCGAAGGTGTACTCCTTATATAACATTCATGGCTGCCTAGGAGACGTTCGTTACTTAAATATGAAGTATGTGCTAGGAAAGTACTGTGTATTTGGTAAATTTACTCTGAAAAATCGACATTATAAGACATCACCTTATATTTGCGTTAATTTCAATAGTTGAATGTTAAAAATCAATAGATTTAAATAATGGAATCAAAGCGTAGAAAATGTCTTAACTTAATGCTGCAACAGTTTGCAAATCTATCGTGAAATTACTTAGTAATTAACGTTCAAAACCTGACCGTTTTTCGTGACGCTCCAAATTTTCGCAATTTGAATGTGTACCCCAGTATCGAAAACACAGACGTAGTCCTCGTCAAAAGAGCCACATCACAATCATTATCATAATGAAAAACTATACTTCCGACAAATCAACAAGAAAGTTGAGGTCGTAGGACCTGCTAGCGCTGAATACATTGTTTTTGGTTGACAGCTTCCAAAGCAGCAATAAATAAACTGTTCATAAATTCTATTCTGCACACGTTTAACTTGACAATAAAATAATTTTCAACGGGAACGCAATTTTTCCGAAATCATACGAATGAAGTACGCAAAACGTTTATTATTTAACAATTTCTGCAGCAAGCACCACGTGGTATATATGGCTGCCAATATATGCACCATATGTCGTTCCCACTGCTACTGTATGCTGGATTGTAGTAGAATATCCCTTGCGCGTCGTTCGCCAAGATCCGTCGTTGACATTTCTGGGGTTCGCATTACAGTATTCAATTTACCTCCATCGAACCAAGGCACTGAGAGAGGGAGGAGAATTCCTACGTGTCGTTTGGCGCGGCATTTATTGGTACTAGCCAAAACTTTTGTCGGTAATCAATCATATCGAAATTGATTTCGTATATTATACATATGAAGCAACGCCAACGGTTGCTGCAAGCGGAAACCAGTACTCCCATGCTATTATGACCTTTTGTTTGGGAAAATTATATCGTAAAAGAGATTTATGCGCGAATCGTTAAAGCCAATTTAAATTGATTCCGATACCGTGGAGTATTGGAAGCATGAAACCTTGAATACGAACCGATTCAAACTAGAAGCTAACTGAGAAAATAAATTGTGACAGCAGTGATTATTTTTTTTTTCTTTTGTTTTTGCTCTCTTTACTTAGTCAGAAGATGCGGTAAAGGCATAGTTACAATGCGAGACCGTAGATGCGGCGTTCGAATCCCGTTGTATGAAATGTTCATTTTTTTAGTTGAATTCGATGAATAAAGTTGCTGCAATGAATGCATAACACGGCACGTCAAGTACGGCATCGGAGCCGAGCCTAAATCCAATAGGCAAAAAGCGTAGAGTTCAGGAAGACGTTAGTGGGACGTCATATAATAATTTTATTGAAAGTATTAGTTTCGCGGATGTAGTTAAAAGTAATTCTGGGACTTATAATAATAGTAAAACATATAAGAAAAAAAGCACTGAGACTGATCTCAAAAAAGCTACTCGTAAGGCTCGTCCGGTCATTGTGATCAAACTGAAAGAGTCCAATCAGAATAGCGATGATACTCGTAAGTTTGAAATAGTAAACTAGATCCAAAAACACACAAGATCCTTAACTTTAGAAACGCGAAAGATGACACTATTGTTGCTGAGTGTGCAACAGGTTAATGTTTTGAACGATGGCATTATAAGCGATTTGGGTGAAAATTATAACGATGTTGTTCCCTCATCGGTGCCAAGACTTAAAGTGATGAGCATGAGTGAGAAGTTTTCCTCCGATGCTTTTTTCTTATTTTAAAAGATCAAAATGAAGACATCGCGATTAATGAAGTTAAAATAATAAGAATGTATGAAAATCCACGCTTCAAGTACAAAAAGTTCAATACGGTAATTGAAGTTGATAAAAACACCTATAAACCGCGAAACATGTTAATATTAAATTAGATTCGTATCCTGTTGTTCCTGAAATTCAAGTTTTGACATGTTTCAAAGGTGGAGAATTTGCACACATGAGCATAGATTTTAAAAATAGTGTAGTATGCTCTAAGTATAGTGGAAGTCACACGACATCTAAATGCACATCAACTCCATAGACGTCCATATTTAGTATTTTTATCAGAAACGCATATAGTTGACATGCAAGCATTTGATCAATATAGTATTCCGGGATATAATGTTGCTGCTTGTTTATCACATTGTAGACACACTGGCGGTGATGCTATTTATGCTAAAGAATCAGTTGAAATCAAGCTTCAATTGAACGAAGTTTGTGATGACAATTAGTTTCTAAGCTTTACAGTTGTACGTGGCATGCAGATTGGTAATTATGGTGTATTGTATCATTCTCCCAGTTCTAGTGACCAGCGTCTTATTGAAATTTTGTAAAACTGGTATGAGAATTTTGTAGATTCTAGTGCTGGTGATTTTAATATCAATCATTATGACAGTTATAATTCGTAGCATTTGAAACGATTAGCAGATTTATTTAATTTAAAACAATTAATTAATTAATACACACGTATTTCAAGACACAGCAAAACTTTGATTGACCATGTGTACTTAAATTGATTCTGTTAGTGATCTTATGAACTCTGATTCGAAAGTAACCGATTATGAAACCATAATTATTAACGTTGACAAACACGAGCCTGTGCTAAACATGTGTCGCGTTTTCAACAGCTGTTATAAGGTGTTTAACTTTAATGTATCCCCTGAGGTTGATAAGCGTTGTTTATCGACGATGTATGTGTTAATGGTTGTATTTAATTAAGTTTTATCTTATGGTCATTGTTTATATGTTTGCGAATCAATAAAACAATAAAACAATAAATAAATAAATAAATCAACAAACAAATAAATCAATAAATAAATAAACTATGAACTCCAAGTGGCATTAAAAGCAGGTGGCATTTTATTAATGAACCCCTCACTACCAGAATCAACCCGTCCAGGGACAGAAACGCTTGCAAGATACAGAAGGCTTTCAAACCGGATACCTACGAACTCGCCAAAGCTAGCAAATTTTTAGCAGTGGCGGCCAATACAAAGACAAAGAATAATATCCAACGTACGAAAGCACCCACAAGGATTGCGAATCTTTCGATCATATCAGTTGAATTCAGCGGATTGAATTACGTTGCCAAGCAATATTACGAGCTCGAACTGCTCAATGAACAATGCTCCTGTGAAAGTCTTAGATGTGACACATGTTTCTGATGATCTCGTTGGAGAGATTACTGTTGAACCTGATGAAGACATTGATAATTATGGTGAAGATAATGGAATACAGGAGTTTGATAATTGGCCTCCGCTCGTTTTCAACTTGTATCTTTCAATTTTCATAACCTGCCGTTACTCTATACGGAACTATTTATCAAAGCCTTCTCTTCAATTCTCTTAGTTCTAGCAATAGATTACTGTCCACTCCTAGAGCCTCTCATGTTGATGGAAATTATCTGCTTCTGACAAATTTCATCATTTAATTTAAACGAGTTTGAACTCTATTCTATGATTCAATTTAATTTTACTGGAGTAATCAAACTGAGCTAAATAAAGCATACCCAAGTAGCAATTCAAATGCAAATTGGTTTTATTCATGTTTTATGGTAGTTTTATCAAAGCAATATGGAGTTCATCCGGTTTTATCAGGGCATTTTCCAAGTTAAGGTGGTTTTAATTCATTAACAGTTCTTAAGAGTGATTAAAGAACACTTGAAGAAACCTCCATAAAACTACATCATTTATAAGTGTAATTCACCTTATCAGTAGTTTTATAAGATACTTGATCCCCCTCTCAAGACATCGTTTCGCAACTGATGATGATGATATAAAACTACCATCTATTGTAGCAAGGTAACTTCCCATAGCAGTGGAATAATCTGAAAAACGATTTGATCAGGATTCTAATATTGTTTGTGATCATCAAGCGCCTGTATGAAGGGCCAAAAACGTTTGGGCGGGCCCGTAAGCAGAGACACTTACGCGAATATAGGGAAAAGGATCTCCTTCCAAGAACAAGTTCACACGCACAGCACTAGAATCGAGCCCTCGATTGACAGAATAAACCCAATAGATGGGGTCGAAGAGCCCGCCCTCGTTCCGCGAAATGTTAACAATAGGGAGGAGGCAGTCCCATGCTCCCTATCCAAATCGTTTCACTTGGGTGCCCTGATGGTCCCTCCCTTTCCCCGTTATATGTTATTTAATATTTAGTATATTTTGTACACAAAATATTAGGATATCATTATAGACAAACATGCCAATTTATTCAAATTTTAAACTTGAATGATACTACCAATAGATTGTTACTGAAAAATAAATAAAAATTAGATATGTATTAATATCCTTCTTGTCCTGGAAAAGCTGAAAACAGAATAGATCATTCCAAATATCAAAGATAAAATTTCAATCAAAGATATTGTTTTATAAGACATGTTGTAATATTTTTTTTTTATACTGTTCTAGTAACATTTCAAATATAGCAATTGGAGTGAACGAAGAGTCCGGTTTGATGATTCCTGAAATAAATGGCTTATCTTACCATAATGCCACTAAACACAATATTAAAATATAATCTTACATTGGTTATAAGCACATGCCAGTTTTTTATGAATATAGTAGTTGAAATTCAGAAGTGCAATTTTAAATTAAGTGTAATGCTGAAATGCTGAAAAACAAATTGAGCCTTTGATGCCCGTCGTGTTGCTCCCGGCTCTTACATGGTTTTGGAATGCAAAAATGATTCCAAAGCGTGCTGAAATTATTGATAAAATGAGAATGGGAAATATACAATATGATTTAAAGGTACACGATCTTCAGTCGCACCCCCTCACTTCGCTATTGTCAGATTGACAACATTGCCCAGGGTACGCCAACCAGCGTCTCCATGTTTCAGCTGGCAGTCTTTTGTGATCATATGACTCGTGGAGGCGTGAGGTAGGAACTTGTGAGGACGAGGTCGGCCGCATCCTCCTTCGAAGTTGTCAACTCACCATTTGAAGCCCTCAAGACATCGTTTCGCAACTTGCATAAAACCTGATAAAAGTTTTGTAAAATTTTTTTTTTTTTTTTTTTTAGGTGGATTTTTTTTGGGAAATGCTGCCATAAATTTTTTTTTAATTTTTTTTTTTTTAAAAAAAAAAATTTTTTTTTGGAAAAAAATTTTTTGAAAAAAAAAAAAAAAATGTCAAAAGGGGCGCCCAGGGGGGGGAAAAAAAAAAAAAAAGGGGGGCGGTGGAAGAGAAAATAAAAAATATATATTTATATTTTTTTTTTCTCTCTTTCTTTTTTCAATCAATTTTTTTTTTTTTTTTTTTTTTTTATTCGCAGCCTACTGAGGCTAACTTATCAAAAGGGTCCATGCGTTATGCGTAAAACGAATAAAATAAAATGGTGCAATGTGTCGCCAATATTTGATTTTATGCCAGTTATGCAAGTTAAACCTAACATCTCAGGTAGTGCGTTATATGGCGCACCACCGTGGAAATACAGCGCAGTACTTTTGACGTAAGGTTTAATGTGCACTACGATTGTAAAATGTTATGTTAATGTTGAATTCTCCCGAGTCGTGCATTTCAGTTCCCAATAGGCTACACAATATTTACTCGTTGCAGGTAAAAATTAGTACATCATCTGAGCGAAAATCGATTTTTCCCATGATCCGCACGTTTTATCCAAAGTCTTTCAATCGCCTTACGCTGGTGATTAAAAACAATAAATTATAAGCTGTAATGATGAACAACAATTATGCATAGGCACTTTTGATTTGAACGTTCACATTTTCTTTGTTTATGATGTGCGTTCTCCACACTGATTTTATGGCTATCTTACGAAAGAGTTGTTTACCTTGAGCAATTCAAACAAGTTTTATGCAAGCGTTACTCCTCTTTTTCCAGAATAGAACAAGTAAAGATGAACTTATCGTGCTCCTAAAAAAATCTTGTTAGTCTTGTGCAAGAAATATTAGTTTTATATGCGTTTTATGGTAGTTATAGATAAAACCATTGAGAAAATGGCGAGCGTGGCTATTCTGGATTCCCTCGGAATGGTAGCCATTTACATATGTATGCAAAAAAAAACTCCCGTTTTTCCAATGCTACGAACAAACAATGCTGTTTAAAATACATTTTGAAACTTAAAATGGATTGTAGATACAATTTGTTAAAGATCTAACAATTTATCAGCCTTGTCACCTAATTGTTGAATGTTCAAGTATTTTTTATTTTTCAAATATATCAATGGTCTAGCAATGATTCCGTGGCGCATTAAAATTTTCGAACTTTTATGTTATAAAACACCAATAAACTGAACGTCGCATGAAAAATTTATCAATTGCAGGCAAAAAACTCATGCATTTATGGTCAATTTTACAATTAATTTACATACGTATGGAAAAGAAACATCATATGTATATCGATGTTTTTTTTTTCTCTTAAAAAAGTCCCCATTTAGCAGAACGAATCCAAAAATGGAATCTTCGAAACATATTTGTGACGGACTGGAAGTGTTCTTAGAGAGGAAAATCATAAAACTACCAAAACTTGTGGTAGTTTTATCATAGTTTTAAGCATGTCCTGCATGTCATTACAAGTATGTACCGATAAAACTATCAAGTTTTAAACGAATCTTGGGAAATAGTCTTGAGAACCTCCTGCAGTATGGGCCTTTTTGAACTTATGAGGGTTTTATGGCTGTTTTATCGATGTTATGTAGAATATCTAGTTTTATGCGTGGTTTTATCAAATGAGTCTTGAGAACTTCTTCAAGTGTACCTTAAAATTGAATTTGTTACTTGGGTAATGCTTTACCTTAAAAAAAACAAATAACATTCTAGATGAATACTATCCTAATAATATTGTCGACTCAACTCAACAAGACCGGAAATATTCGTATGTGCACGCGATTAGTTGACAGTATAGTTATATTGCAATTATATGTTCTAGGTTCTTCGAATCGTCCAAAAGGACATATCATATGATCTACTAGACCAAGAAGGATCCGTATTGCATCAAATCACGCCCAAGATGGTTCATAGAGCGTCCTCTAGCTTACATGTCAGTTATATTGAAACCAAATGTTTTAGGTTCTCCAAATCGTACTGGAGTTCAAATTATTTGATCTGTTAGATCAACTGGTACAATAACCGATTGCAAAAAGGTATGCCCATATAAGTTCATAGAGTTCATGCATGTAGTCTACGATATCACTTATTGAAACTGGATGTTTTAGGTTCTCCAAATTGGTCTTAAGTTCAGATAAAATAGTATACTAGATTAACCACGACTGATGCAATGCCAATTTCAACAAAATATGCCAATACAGCTTCATAGAGTCCATGCGACTAATTGAGGGTTTAGTGGAATTCTAACAAAACATTCTCATACAGGTTCACAGAGCCGTTGATCATAGTTAACTTATCACTGGTCTTGAAACCAGATGTTTTAGGTTTTTCAAATCGTGCTACAGTTCAGATCGTACGATCCACTTCGTCAACTTCGACTCATACAATGTCAATTGTACCGAAACATGCCCCTGCAGGTTCAAAAAGCCTTGAGTTCAGATCAATTGATCTAAAATGAAAAGAATAGACATTACAGCAGCCGTAATCGAGAACCTACAACATCCAGTTTCAATATATCTAAACTATAAATGCACCCTTATAGGGATGTTTTGTTGAAATCAACATTGTACCAGTTGTAGTAGTAGTTAATCTGGACTCCAGGACAATTTAGAAAACCTAGAACAGCTGGTTTCAATATACTAGATATGTAAGCTATGGGCATGGGCTTCGTACGGGCTTATTTTATTGTAAGAATCATCTCAAGAAGATCTTCGGACCATTCGGAAGAAGCACTTTAAACTTCTTGGAAGAAGTTCTCCGACCTTTCCGAAACAAGATCTCAGAACTTATCGAAAAAGTTCTTCGAACTTGTTGGATAGGTTCTCTGAAATTTTCAGAAGAAGTTCTGCAATTCTTGTTGTAAGAAGTTAATTATTGCGTCAGAAGAAGTCGGACGAAGTTTTCCGAAGTTATTAGAAAAAGTTCTCCGAACTTGTTGGAATAAATTCTCAAAAAATTATTTATTCTCTGAATTTGTCTGAAGATGTTTAGCGAGATGTTTATTCGAATTTGACGAACAAAGTTCTCCAATTAAGTCAGAAAAAGTACTCCGAACATGTAAGGAACATGTAAGATACTCCATCAACATCTCTGAAATATTGAGTGCAAACGGTTTTTCATTTCACGCGATTTTGGCAGTACACAATTACACATATTCGTTTGTGGCTAAATAAAATATCAACGCTCTGCGTCATTATAATACACACGCATTTTCTTACCCACTGGTGCGCATGGTCTAAGTAGCCCTAACTGCATCCCTACTGTTGATTTTCACCGGTCCAAATCTGCTCTCAAGCGTTACTAAAAATTTACCTTTTATTTTCAATGCAAAACCATCATTACACTTTGTGAGTGGTCACAATAGTATCTTTACTGTTTAAATCGGTAGTTATATTTAAATATCGCAACTGTGCGGTGCGGTAAACAGTTTCACTCACTATTGTCACATCTATCAATCCCTTTCCTGAAATACTTGCGGAGGCGCAGTAGTATATACGGCTTGTAGTAGCTACGAGTATCGAACTACCATTCCTTCCATTCCCTAATTCCCTATTGATCCTATAAACGAGGACATCCCCTATTGATCCTATAAACGAGGACACCACGTGTTGCACATTGAGAATGATTCATTTCTCCCAAGAGCCATTCTCTTGATTCTTTGTGCAACTTCTGTTGACTTCGATCAATCACGGAGTATTGCTTAAGCTCATGCTCGAAATTGTCCGTTTAATTCATCAATCTTTACGTTGATTTCTGCAACAAAATTGATTTGTACTATTTATGAAGCTAGCGTCATGTTCAATACCAAGTGCCATAAAAAACATAAAGTTTTTTGCTATGCAGAGTACTGCAAGTAACGTTATGTTTTACTTATAGAACACCAACATATTGTTTTCAAGTGGATTGATCACCAATGAAAATACAACAGAATAATAGAAATTTTTTTTTATTAGAACTTCATCTTTCAATTTTTAGGTTTTTAACTTCAGCCTCTGAACTCTTCGAGCATCTTTTAACTATTAGAAGGGTATGTGTCCCTTGACTCAGCTTAATATGCAACGATTGATTACATACTTTACTATAGCTCATAAAGTATTTTAGCTGTAAGCGATATTTAGCTAGTTATACACTTGCTTAGATACCTTTAATAAGACATTTGGTAGTATGTATCATGAATAGCTACTCATATCATTTTATAAAATAGGATACATGCGAGGGATATGGATGTAATGTCGGTAATGTGAGCATCAAATTGGGTCTATTCATGGATGCAACTTCGTCTCATTCGATCGATTTTTTAATAAATGCAGTCTTCGTATGGTTTCATTTCCGGATTTTCTGATTTAAGGCATTGCCAGCTGTATTTGCTTTACCTAACATAACATTTCACAAAACAACCTAATCTAAAACTGCAACTGCAACAACTTAAGAATTTTACATATGATTTATTGGTCGTTCGATAATGAAAACATAATAATTCACTCTGTACTGGTTTTAATCCTTTGGTTTGAGTTTAGATGAGCTATTAGGAAAATATGCAAACAAAATTCATTAATTTTCATAGAAAATTTTACCAACAACAACATTTTTACTAAGTTATCCATACAACAACATAGTTGGGAACAAAGAAAAAAAATATGTCCCCAACATTGGGTTCCTGGTTAATAAGTTACCCAAGTAACACACAAAACATCTTTTCACAATGATCAATAATTGTTTGTTTCATAAATGTATTATAAATGTATTGCAAATCATGCCTAGTTCGGATTCTATTTATCAATCTGACTAACGATTGAGCTAAAAATACTTTTTTCACTGCTGGAAGTGATTTATACTTTTTCATTGTTCTTAAAAACATTGTTCCATACATTTATAAAACATGAACAGGACAAGATTTATGGGTAGTTCTAAATATAGTTGAAATTACATTACACCAACCATGTTTTGCAAAACGTGATCTTTTCTCATAAAGATGAATTAGTTGTACAAGATTGTGGTTTTACTGCCAACGGGAAGCCTATCATAGATACTCAGAATTTATTTTTCAACAATCGAAATTGGCTTAGCAAATAAGCTACAAAACTATCACGCCAAGGACTAGAGTTCAAATCCCACGCTTGGCTTTGTTATATGTTGGTATGAGAATGTTTTTTTTCCATTTTATGTTTTATAAGGCTTCACTTTTTGCTCATTTTTTTGGTAATAACGTGTGACTATTTTTTGTACATCTAGGCTGCATTATTCGGATTATCGGTTCAATTTAGCCAAATCTAGACCATTCGCAGATCATGGAGAAAATCTGTTTAGCTTAACCAGTGAAATCTTGATGTCTAAAATGTTAAGAAAATCGAATTACATGTAAGTGAACAACAGTAAATAGATTAATAATGTCTGAATTTCCTTGAATTAAATCGGTCATCTTAATAGCAACATATTTTTTTTATTATCGCTGATTAATGGCATATTTGATACGTAGGCCGAATTAAGGGGCTAGGCATTACATCCCCTTACCCTATGTACAAAACGGATGAATAGTGACCATCTGCCTTGCAAAATGATGCGATTGAATTTCGTTTTGTATAATTATTTTGTAGTTCTCAGCAAAATCTGCGTAAACAATAGTTTCATTCGGCTTAAGATTTGATTTCAGCTTGAAAAAGTAGCTTTTTTGTGCCTAGGGATGAAGGAATGATAATAAAATTTTTACGATAAGTAAGTTTTCATTTACCTTTGTGATATAGAAATGTGGCACAAATCCGTTGAGTAAACTGCTGAAATTGTCTACAAACTCCTCAGGCGAACTAGTTGTGCTATCAACTAGTTGATAGTGATTTTCAATTTGAATCCAATATTTGAACTTAATAGTTTAAAGGGGAAAACTTTTGATTTCATCCATCAATTTATCACAGAAGTCGCACAAGTTATAGTTATGAGCACACACATCGCGCAGATGTATCCTTAACCTAAATTTCTCGACTCCTACCGCATTTATCTCCTACAATCAAACACTGTTGCTGTGACCACTAAATAATGATCACGTTTTGACATTTATATTTGTGCTGATACTTAAATAAAACGTTAGTGCTACAAACCTTTAAATAGTAAGTCTGATTTTAAAGAATTCTCACTTGCATCGTGCACAAACATATTCAAATGAATGAATGATTGATGCATTTATCATCCCCGCCTGCATTTGCTCGAAACTAATTAGTGTACCTGTCAGGAAGGCATAATCGAGAAGAAGAGAGTTTCCTCAAGACGTGCAAATTATTGAAACGTTTCCTGTCCTCACCAATCGCCCAGAGCGGTATAACTCAAGACTTCTGCTTGTTTGTCTTTCAATCGGACCGTATCACTATCAATAATTGAGAATGACATTTCCTCATGTATGAACACACCTACAGGCACACAAATGCACACACACACACACTACACTTCTATTGCATTGGCCACAAACCGACATGCACTGGTGCTGTGGACCGGGTGTGTTTATAAATCAAAACTCTGCCTCCGGGATAATTTAATCTAATTAACTCCTTTGTTTCAGCTGGAACTAATCATTCATATAATTAAACAATATCAATAACATATGCCCTGTCATCCTTCGGGAAAACGAGATATGAGCGTACATCGCATAGCGGTAATACGACGGTAGATAGTACGACAAGTGGTCGGGATATGGTGTCAAGAAGACTAAGAACAAGAAGCAACATCAAGCCGGACATATCTGCTCCAAGCGGAAGAAAATTGACATCAAGAGGCTTCAATAACAATAACAATAACCACACTACATCTAATGAGACTCCTTCCCGCAACCAAACAAGCATGCAGACTTTGATATCCTCATGGTGATATAGCCAAGGTAACATCACAAATTTCCAATTCGCGAATATGTTCTTATGCGAATTATGACAATCGTGATGTCTAGAGCTGGAGCGATGTGTCATTTATAATAAAAGGAATATATAATAAATGAACTGTTTAAGAAAAACCCCATATTTACAGGTGAAAGTCACTTGATTCCAAGAATGACTGCCATCATGACCGATTCCCATTGCACTTTCTCAGTACAACATAACATCACTCAAGGTGAAAGTCTCCATAATCTAAATAATGCCACCATAGCACAGGAGTGCACACGTATTGATATGGTTCTCTAATCCATTATGGCTGCCGTAGTGAGACCCGTCCCATATCCACTTAAATGCTTAGGATGAACTGAAAAAGTATTTGCTACCAGTGTGTATACGTATTAATATAATTTCTAAAAACAAATAAAGAATGTACACAGCAAAAAGTTGTCGCAGAAAATGTCTTATGAAAATCTTCTTCGTGTACCCATTAGCTAAGACTAAAATATTTGTCTGCACTTAGTAATTCAGAAAACGCACCAAAAAAGGATAGAAGTGCCACTAAATTATTAAGGCCTGTGCCAACAAATAATGTGTGATCAGCATTAAAAATTTAGGAATGAGCAATAATAGATGAGAAATGATCTTTGGATAATCTAATTGTGACCGGTAAATCTGTCAAATAAAGCAACAGCTATTAGTATATGTGCAAATAAATATGGCTTTATTTCCGCCAAATGATATAATTTGAGCACTAAACTACTCGCATGTGTCTTGGAATTTTTATTTGATTTTCCCATAAAAATAGTAAAATGAGCAATAAATAACTGAATAACCACAATTTTGGTAGCCATTGGTAATCCCTTGAATGTGTGGAATCGCGGGGGGGGGGTGAGAAAAAAAAATGACGAATTTGAATGAGAATTTGGTGTCAAAATAAGAATTTTTGGGGGTGTTAAATTTTTTTTAAATTTGTATTTAATGTGTGTTTTTTTTTTTGTGTTGTTTTTTTATATTGTTTTATTTTTTTTTTGTGGTGTGGTGTTGTGCGGGGGAGGTGTGTGTTAATTTTTGGGGGTTGTGTGGGTGGTGGGTGGATTCATTCGAGTGGCGAGCGTTCAGAGAGTCGGACGTGTTTAGTTGTTTGCTGTGCAATATCGTAAATTGAAGTGGTGGTTACGGTGTTGAAGGAGTGGAATATCTAGTTGTATTCGACGGAAAAGTTGATTGTTTGGTGCTAGCTGTGCGTGTTTTGCAAGTGCAAGAAGAAAGTGATGCAAAACGGCAGATTTCCGGCAGTGGAGAAAAGCCAAAGTGGTCCCAGAATAGTGGAAAGTGCGGCGTCATTTTTTTTGTTCCCCTCCAAAGCCGATCGGGAGAGCCAGCAAAGAAGCAGCAGAGACGTTACACTCACCAGAGGGGGAAACGGACGTGTTGGTGCACGATAGCGGTCACGAAAAAGGAGAGAACGAAAACCGGTACTGGCAAGCTGACGGTGTGGTCGGAGCGGTTACGGCGGCAACGAACACATTTTTCTCTTTCTCGTTTTTTTTCCTTCTCTTCTCTTTTTTTCTCTCGTTTCTTCCCCGATTCATTGGCAGCATAGGTCGGCAGTGATGCAGCTTTAGGAGAAAAAAATACCAATAACAGTGGGACTTAAAAAGAAAACTAACATCACTGCTCAGTATAAAACGATAGTTCTAATTGGAAAAATAGATAACACGAAGACAGTGCGAATAACGGAACAAAGTGGTTGGTGAAGGTAAAACTAAGCTGGGTAGAGGCAGACTTTCATCCATACAGATAGATCAGAAGGGCAGCATAAGGTAGGTCTTTTTTCTTAATTTATTGGGCGCTGATTTGATATGGAGAACAAAGAGGTAAAAGTAGGTTGGGGAGAGGGCGAAGGGGTGGCGTTAATTAATAAGGAAAATAAAGTGGGCATGGGGCAGATGATACTAAATCAAATCTGCATCAGAGCAGGAAAGGGGGAAACTTCTGATAACGTTGTAAAGGAATTCAATGTTATTTTGGCTGATTTCTTTCAAAACCATAAAATAGATTTTTCGATTGCCAGTGGTCTGAACAATTTTCCAGAAGCCAAAATCGAGGCTCATTTAAATGTTGGTGATGCAATTTTCTAAGCGCGTGGTATTCGGTGGTTGATATTCAACACACTGAAGTACACACGAAAACGATTATGTGACTACCTGCCAAATTGTATGGTAAGGTTTGAATAAAAAGGTTACTCTAGATCATGAACAAGGAGAGACGCATATTTGCTGTTGCAGAACAAAATATTCAGATAAATAAACGTTGATATATCTGAGAATGGATGTACAAATATAGAAATGATGTTCTAAACTTTTCAGGCATATCAGGACGATTCAGGAAGCCCTTGCACTCGGTTTAGTGTGCCGAAAGGGTTCAACAGGTGTTTTTGTGATTAATATGTTAACATAGGAAGAATATTATAGTTTGTCCTAGTAGGTTGCGGATACTTTTAGTTGCTTTGTCTTATAGCTTCAATTGTCATTATGATTCCTTCTTCGCCTCTGGTGATTTGGACGTGTCTGGTGCCTTGAATGCAGGAGGTTGCAACGGAGTCTGTGATGGGGTTTTGCACTTATTATTGATTGTATTTTTCACTACCGATTTGCAAATGGACATTTTACCAAACTCGAGCGGATTGGTTTCATGCAGCGCTGGTTACATTTAGCTAGTGTCTGATTTTACAGTTCAATCATTGTCATTACTTTATCATTACTCACAATATTATTATAATTGTCAGTTTTTATTTTAGTGAGTTTACTTCAAAGATGCGGTTATAAAACCAGCATCAAGCAGCAAATAGTGACCAATAAATAAGAGTAAAATAAAATGATTAAATTTTAATGGATTCAACAAACTTTTGCAGGATTGCTCAAATCGAGATTTTGGTGAATTGCAGCTGTCGCTGAAAACGAACGAAAACGTGCTTAAGCGCGGAACCACAGAACTCTACACTTTAACACTCTACAACATTTCTTGCATTTCAGGATCAACCGGAGGAAGATCATATATAATAGATACGAATGCTTGTAGTAATTTTCATTAACATAAATATATACACTATTATATAAATATTTAATGGGAACGGGAGGGACCATCAGGGCACCCGATTGAAGCACTCTGGATGGGGAGAGTGGGAATGCCAACTCCCCATTGATAACAGTTTGTGAATAGAGGGCGGGCTCTTCTCCCCGCCCATTGGGGCATCCTCATGTTAGATAGCTCGCTCTTATGACCAATTGTTCAATCTTGTTGTTGGAAGGAGATTCTTTTATCCCTGTGGATACGTATAGGTGATGTTGCCTATCGATCCACCCAACCCTTTTTGGCCCTTCATACAATGGCATGATTAGGATAATCAGTGGTTATTAAAGCTTGATCAAGTCTAACAGAGAGGAGAGCCCATTGCTGTCGGACTTAGTTTCCGTGCTACAATGGGTGGCAGTACATATCATACATCATACATCACAAGTGACAGTCTTATGGTTATTGGTAAACTCAACATACCATTTGATAAATATATCGATTGTTGAAGCTCAACAACTCTTATTTGGAATGTGTACGTTCATAAGTCCATTTGCAAAAATATCATTGTCTTTTGCGCATTATTGAATATTCATTGCTCATTTTACCTCTTCCATATGAAATTTTTTAATTTGTCCTAAAACACATCACAACTTTCTATGGCTCATTCCCAATTTTTTGCCTGCATTTACTTTCTGCTCTCTGGAACCCATTCAGTTTTCAAATGGTGTTTTTGAATATTTCATGGGAAAGTTTTCACGATATCAAATTATTTTTGAATTTAAAGATGGGTAACTGTATCTACTACCTAGGACATTTGAGTTTTTTTTATTGTGGTTATTCAGTTATTTATTGCTCATTTTACTATTTTTATGGGAAAATCAAATAAAAATTCCAAGACACATGCGAGTAGTTTAGTGCTCAAATTATATCATTTGGCGGAAATAAAGCCATATTTATTTGCACATATACTAATAGCTGTTGCTTTGTTTGACAGATTTACCGGTCACAATTAGATTATCCAAAGATCATTTCTCATCTATTATTGCTCATTCCTAAATTTTTAATGCTGATCACACATTATTTGTTGGCACAGGCCATAATTATTTAGTGGCACTTTTTTTTTTAATGCTCAAATCTTTCATTTAATTGATGATTAATTATGCTGCCATTAGCTAATACGAACACCACTGTGTGAATATTAATCTAAGCGTGCAAAGATAGAGAACTCTTTTTGCCACAGTTACTTTTATTCTGTAAAATGGCGTCGAATCAAGAACGCACGCGCGAACTAATTTTGTACAAAAAGGTGGAAAATCTGGATATGTCGCACGATGATGTTGTAAAGTCCTTAAATATCGCAAAATCGACGGTTTCTAAAGTGCTAAAACCATTTCAGCAGCGCTTAGCGTTAAAGAGAAAGGTCGGTTCCGGGACAACCATCATTCTCAATTCATCACGGCGAGGTAGACAGTGGTAAGAGAATTAAAGAAAAGCCGAATATTTTAATCCGAGATGTGGCCGAAGTAAAAGAAAAGTGCAGGTCTGAAGTCATACATTGAAAACGTACACTGATAGGCAAAATAAAGTGCCCACCTCATCGTTTTTTTTTTCAATTTCTCTCATTTACTTGGTTCAAATTAAAGTAAACACACTGTATTTTTTTTATTATCTTTTTTTTTATATTCTTTTTAAGTTTCACTTATAGAATACTGAAAAAAAAGGAGTTTTACTCAAAGAAAAAAAAAATCAATTTGTGTTGAAAAAAAACAGTGACAAAATAAAGTGCCCTCTTCAAAAATCGATATGTTTTCGATAAGTTTCCATTGGAAGACCCCTCGATTGTTTATGTTTTGATATTTTGACATGTTTTGAAGCAAACGGCTCAACCTGGTGCATTTGTATACGTGATCGTATTTGATTCAATTGAAAAAAATGGAGAACGCAGTGCTTTCGAAAGCAATTCCCTTGTGTATCCGAAAATTGGTCGTTCGTGATGTGCAAAACGGTGAATCGCACCGGGCTGTCGCTAAGAAGTACAGTATCAGTAAGGCAGCGGTTGGCAAAATTCTTCTGAAGCTTAAAACGTTTGGATCAGTGGTGGATCGCCCTGGCAGAGGCAGGAAGCGGAAAACGGATGCGAGAACGGACACCAAGATCATGCGCGAAGTCAAGAAGAACCCGAAGGTAACTGTCCGCGAGATCCAGGAAACCCTTCAGTTATCAGTTTCCGGTCGAACTGTTCGTCGCCGTCTCGTAGCACAGGGGTTGAATAGCAAACTTGCCCGGAAGCGCCCATTTATCAGCAAGGCAAACAAAGCCAAACGGCTTAAGTTTGCTAAGGAGCATGCTGATAAGCCCCTAGAGTTCTGGAAAACGGTTCTCTGGACGGACGAATCAAAATTCGAGCTGTTTAATCGAAAGCGGCGGGTTCGTGTTTGGTGCAGATCGGGAGAGGAGCTTCAGGAGCGCCACATCCAAGGCACGATGAAGCATGTAGGAGGAAATGTGATGGTCTGGGGGTGTTTTTCGTGGGGTGGAGTGGGGTGGAAGCATTGTGAAAATTGACGGGATAATGACGGCAGATTCTTACATCAACATCCTGCGAGAAAGGAGGTTTCGCTGATCCAGACGGGCCTTGAAGAGAAGTTCGTATTCCAGCAGGACAACGACCCGAAGCATACTGCCAAGAAGACCAAGTCTTTCTTCCGGTCTTGTCGGATCAAACCGCTGGAATGGCCTACACAAAGCCCGGACCTCAATCCCATCGAGAATTTGTGGGCGATTCTCGATGCCAGGGTTGACAAAACTGGTGTTACCAATAAAAATAACTATTTTGAAGCCCTGGAGCGCGCCTGGGAAGAGCTAGATCCACAGCACCTAAAGAACCTGGTCGAGAGCATGTCGAAGCGCCTGCAGGAGGTCCTGAAGGCCAAAGGAGGACACATCAATTATTGAAATGCTTTTATTTTACTTTAATTTATGTTTTCTGTAGCCTAAATGAAGTGGGCACTTTATTTTGTCACTGTTTTTTTTTTCAACACAAATTGATTTTTTTTTCTTTAAGTAAAACTCCTTTTTTTCAGTATTCCATAAGTGAAACATAAACAGAATATAAAAAATAAGATAATAAAAAAAAAAAACAGTGTGTTTACTTTAATTTGCACCAAGTAAATGAGAGAAATTGAAAAAACGATGAGGTGGGCACTTTATTTTGCCTATCAGTGTAGGTCTTGCTCCAAATAGTAACGATTCGCAGACTGCTTGATAATGGACGACGAAACAGATTGCAAAACTGATTCAAAGCAGATTCTGGGACTAGAAAATTGGGTTGATCTAAATGATATCGTAGGACTACGCCTAAGTGTAAGCCATTTTACTTGTACAATGCAATATTCTTTGAATTAATATACTTTTATAACAATGCCATATTTATCATATCATCAATTGATTTCTCTCGATGTTAGTCATTATGAGTCTATTTTCCGTTTATTTAACCTTCCTTGGGTCTTGACATTTTGTGATAAATAAGGTGTTTCTGGTCATATTGACCCGGATTTCAAACTCACTTTGTGGAAAGATTATATGACCAAATCTTAAAGTTTCTGCAGTCGAAATACTTGCTGGAGTCCCAATTTTGAGTTTCTGTTGAGTACTTCTTTTTTTGACCCGATCGGTCACAAGGAAGAGGGTATGTTTGACCACGATCCGCGAGGTGGCGACAGATACAAATTTTCATCGGGACATGCCTTTTGACCGTATTTGTCATCTCCTGAAGAGTTTCCCCGGGGCCCCGGAATGACCAATATGGTCATTCGTCCATTTAATGACTATAAGTAGATTGTTTACGAAAAATCATGAAGCTTGAGTAGTTGAAAGGCATGCTTCAGAGAAAATCCGTATTTGTCTCCATCTAAAAGTTTCTTCCAGGGCATCTCTGTTGTCCCAGAATGGTCCAAAAACTGCTCAACTTTTTTTAACAGCCCTTCGGAAATGACAAGAAATTATGGGTTCAATGCAGAAACGTAACCTTATATGATTTAGGAAAAATCAAGAAATTCAAATTTCTATATGCTTATTCCAGAAAGTTATAGCATTTTAAAAATTCATTCGCTTAACGTTTGCATTTAAAAAAAATGGACAAAAATTGCCGATTTTTCATGGGTTTACCTTCACCCGCACTGACAAAACTACCCATGCCGCATCAATCATAGTAACCCATGAGTCAGCAGACAAAATTTGACAGCTCTATCAGTCGAACTCTAACCGTGATGGCAAAAACAGTGAAGCAACTCCATTCAGAAGTGTGCGCGTTCAAAGAACGGCACCCCGCCACGTCGAAAACAGACATCGTGCGGCACTGTTTGGACGCCAGATACGACCGTTCCGGCATAAACAACATCTTAGCCCTATTAGACAACAAACAGAGCATCGAAAGAAAGCCCGGTTCCTGACGGCCGACGACCCTGAGCGACAAGAAGCTCCAAAGGATGCTGAAGAGGAAGACAGAGGGAAAAGTGGCTACATCAATGCGTGCGCTTGGCCGGGAGGTCAATTCAACCGGCCAAACAGTGAAAATGTACCTGGCGAACATGAACATACCTGTCAGGAAGCGGAAGTCTCGTCCAGTGGTTTCGGAGCTGCAGGCAATGACGCAGCGGCAGCGGCTGAATAAGATGGTCAACTCGATTTTCCCGGTGAATCGCGACGAGATCTATCTTACCCTGGATGGCAACGACTGGCAGGGCACTTCGTATTTTACTTCCCCCACGAAAAAAGTGAGCACCGAGGTGAAGTTCATTTCACACACCAAGTTCCCCAAGAAGATGCTGCTGTGGCTGATAATCAGCGAGAAGGGGATGTCAAAGCCGCTCTTCTTTCGCTCCGGACTGGCCGTGAGCGGGGAAATTTATAGTACGAAATGCCTGCCGGAAGTTGCGTCGTTCATCAAGAAATACCATAAGGGCGAAGCCGCGGTGTTCTGGCCGGATCTGGCGTCAGCCCACTACTCGAAGCGATCGTTGGAGGAGATGGAGCGGCTGAATATCGATGTGGTACCCAAGTCGGCGAACCCGTCCAACGTCCCCCAGCTGCTTCCCTCGAGAATTTCTGGGCCAACCTAAAGCGTAAGATCTACTCCAACAATTTTGTCGCGAAAACTGAGGAGAAATTGATAAATAAAACGAAAACAGAAATCAAAAACATGCCTGCACGCATAGTTTTGTCTGCAATGGCGAATGTTCCGGTTAACTGCCAAAAGGCCGCTTGCAAGGGCGTCGAATTTTTTCGCATTCGCATTCGCATTTTCATCATGTCGTGATTGTATGGTATTTATAATCATATTAAATTTTAAGGATGTAGAATTAGAACTGTTATGTAAATGTAAATGTATTTTCGTTTTAAAAATTTAAATATTCTTATATATCTCATATATATTATTAAATGGAAACAAACATGTTTAAACATTTATGATTTCATGTTTAGTTCTTTTGAGACTGAACCAGGACTATTCAGAAAGTAATAAACAACATTTCTGTTATTTCAGGTTTAACATAATGAAGAAAATATATAGTAGATGCGGATGCCGTAGTATTTTTCTCTTATATAAATATATACATTATCATATAAACATTTAAAGCTAATACAGGGAAATAAAAGAGGCCATCAGGGCACCCGATTGAAGCAGTCTGGTTGGGGAGAGTGTGAATGCCAACTCACCATTGCTAACAGTTTGTGAATTTTTAGATGGCGGGCTTATCCTCCCGCCCACTGGGCATTGTGATGTTAGATAGCTCGCTTTTTTGACCAATTGTTCTATCTTGTTGTTGGAAGGAGATTCTTTATATCCCTGTGGATACGTATAAGTAATAAGATAGTCAGTGGTTATTAAAGCTTGATCAAGTTTAACAGAAGGAAGAGGCCATTGCTTTCCGGCTTATTTTCTGTGCTACAATAGGTGGTAGCCTATCTTCGCATCCTTTTAAATAAGCTGATAGGAAAAGGCAGGGCAATAAAACATCAATAAAAATGGAAAAAATAGCAATAAAAATATGTGAAATCGCCATTCAATTATTAAACACTGTGCCAACAAAAAAATAACGCACAAGAAAAACTTAAAATAGCAATAACAAATTGATAATTCACTTTCAATAATTCAAAAGTGACCGGTGTAACTTTCAAACAAAGCAATGGAAATCGAAATTCGCCTCAGAAAAACCACCGACGTCGACTGGGATTGAACCCAGACCCACTGGGGTGTCAAGTAGCAGTCACGCTTACCACTACACCACCGACGCCGGCCTAATTTTTAATTGCTATTTTAAGTTTTTCTAGTGCGAATTGGTATTTTTTCGTTGGCACAGTGTTTAATAATTTAGTGGGAATTTTGTGAATTTTCAATACTAAATGTTCATTAATTAGTGCCAGTATATATTATGGCCCTACTTATGGCCATAATCCAAAGAGAGTTGAGATATGGACACATTTTCTTCTGAACGTTTGATCAGAAAAAAAACATAAAACATTTCGAAAAACCTTCTGATCAAAGTTACCCCAAACAGAAAAGAAACCAAAACCGTAATGACAGAAATCTGTAGAACAGGATTAACATTTTTGGAGATCTGGATACATCATGTTTTAACGTTTATAGCGGACCAGTACATCCAAAGTTCGCATTCACAAATGAATTCATCAAGAAAGATTGCAAAATATCATCAATGTTATCCCGTTCACGTATCCTGTATCCTGTTGAAGAAATTAATTCTGAAAAATAGTTTAATATATGTGTACGAATAATATCTAAAAACAAAAAAAAATCAAAATGATTACATAGATTTTCGCAAATGATTAGTACAGGCATAGTTGTGGTTCATCGAAAATTAATCACGAACTAACTTGGCCAAACCACGGAAACAAAACAGGCCAACAATCAGGTAACCTCCTCTATCAATCGCTACATCGCATCTGCATCGCACCAAGTTAACCGCATAAACCGAATCGTTTACGGATGTGCCGGCTAAGCACAGATGGCATTAATTATTATCACGATAATTGATAATTTCCATATTAATGTGGTTGAAGCTGTTCTTTGTGTCCACATCTTGTTGGAAACCAACTTCACCTAACATTAACTTGATAAATAAGATTATGATTTTATACAGCGTGTCACAACAGTCTTATAGTTTAGTTGTGAAGAAACGAAACTATCAAGCTGGAAGTGGCAAAGAAAATTCATGGAGCCTAGAACATATTTTCGACAATCCGGGGTATGGGACCAGTGACCTTAACTCACAATAAAGAATTTCCTGCAAAGTTTAGAATCATGTAAACGGTTTCTAGATTAATGTGAAATGTTTAGTGGACTAAGGATTCTAAATGGATGAACCGTTTTGTTTTTTATTAACACTTAGTTAATAAGTTAACGAGGGATGTGGTGTTTGCCATGAATCCAATCAATTGGGACTATAAATAAAAATCTCCGGTTTTTCTATTTTCCTCATATCTAGGCGTCATTTGATGAAATCAAATGCATATTTTATATCCCTGATTAAAACCTGTTCATTACAATAAAGTGGCCCCTCCTTGCAGCTATCATCTCCTTCGATGGATAATTTTCCAAATGAGGTCGGGAATTTGATCACTGTTCTGCAGTGGAATTGTCGAAGTCTTATTCCTAAATTGGAATCTTTTAAATTTTTAGCTCACAATACCGGTTGTGATGCATTCGCTCTTTGTGAAACATGGCTTTCACCCGAAATTGATCTTCCGATTCACGATTTCAACATTATTCGGCTTGATCGTGAGGATTCACGTGGAGGAGGAGTACTTTTGGGGATCAAAAAGTGCTACTCCTTCTATAGAGTGAATTTTCCTCCTATTCCAGGTATTGAAGTTGTCGCATGTCAGGCTGTTATTAAAAATAAAAGCCTTTGCATTGCTTCCGTTTATATTCCTCCTAGAGCCTCAATTAACCGAAAACAACTTTCAAATATTTGTTCGGTCCTTCCAACTCCACGGTTGATCATGGGAGATTTTAACTCTCACGGTACAGGCTGGAGAGAACTGTACGATGACAACCGGTCTCCTTTAATATATGACCTCTGTGACAACTTCAATATGACCGTTCTCAACAATGGAGAAATTACACGCTTGGCTGGTCCATCCTCACTTGGCAGTAGATTAGACCTCACACTTAGTTCGAATTCATTATCGTTGGATTGCACATGGAATGTGATTCAAGATCCCCAAGGTAGTGATCAGTTATCACTTGCCTATTAAAATTTCGGTTGCCACCGGGTTCGAACTGTCGGAATCCTAACTCCTATGACCTAACTCGTAATATTGATTGGACAAAGTTCAGAATAACTTAAGTTCAGAATAATAGAATAGATGAAGCCGTAACGACGGTAGAAGGGCTTCCACCGCTGGAGGAATATAACTTCCTCTCCAACCTAATCTTGGACAGCGCGCTTCAAGCTCAAACTCGACCAGTTCCAGGAACGTCATTTCGCAGGAAACCGCCTTCTCCATGGTGGGATCAGCAATGCACCGAGGTTTACCGTAAAAAGTCCGACGCGTTTAAAGTTTTCCGTAGACGTGGAACACCTGAGCACTTCGAAGTGTACACGGCTCTCGAACGTGAACTTAAGAGCATCATCAAGGCCAAGAAGCGCGGTTACTGGCGACAATTCGTGAACGGGCTAACGCGCGAAACGTCGATGAGTACTCTTTGGAACACGGCGCGAAAACTGCGTAACCGGACTACGAACAACGAGAGCGAGGAGTACTCGGACCAATGGATCCTCAAATTCACGCGAAAAGTTTGTCCAGATTCTGTGCCGGCAGGGATGATTCCTCGCAAAACCACGAATTCGATAGATGAGATCAGCCAACCCTTTTCAATGGTAGAACTCTCTCTCGCACTCCTTTCGTGTGGCAATACGGCTCCTGGAGCTGACCGGACCAAGTTCAACTTGCTTAAGAACCTCCCAGACGTCGCTAAGAGGCCCATGTTGCACTTGTTTAATCAGTTTCTGGAACTCAACATTGTACCCGATGATTGGAAACGAGTGAGAGTTATTGCCATTCGAAAACCTGGTAAACCCGCGTCCGACCACAACTCCTATCGACCCATCGCGATGTTATCTTGTATTCGAAAGTTGTTGGAGAAAATGATCCTCTTCCATCTGGACAAATGGGTTGAGACGAACAACCTGCTTTCAGATACTCAATATGGTTTCCGTAGGGGTAAAGGAACGAACGACTATCTCGCATTGCTTTCCACAGAGATTCAGTTAGCTTTTGCTATAAAAGAGCAAATGGCTTCTGTATTCTTGGATATCAAGGCTTTTGATTCAGTATCTGTTGAAGTTCTTTCAGATAAACTCCACGCTTGTGGCTTTTCTCCATTAATGAATAATTTTTTGTACAATTTGCTGTCAGAGAAACATATGAGCTTCTCTCATGGAACCTCTACAGTTTCTCGATTTAGCTACATGGGTCTCCCCCAGGGATCATGTTTAAGCCCCCTTTTGTATAATTTTTATGTCAAAGATATTGACGGTTGTCTAAGTGACAACTGTACGTTGAGACAACTTGTAGATGACGGCGTAGTGTCTGTCACTGGACCCAATGGGGTCGATCTGCAAGGACCCTTACAGGATACCTTAGACAATTTGTCTACTTGGACTCTCGAGCTAGGTATCGAATTCTCTACGGAGAAAACTGAGTTGGTAGTTTGTTCTAGAAAGCATAACCCAGCCTAACCGAAGCTTCAAATTTGGGGTAAACCGATAACTCATTCTATGTCCTTTAAATATCTTGGGGTCTGGTTCGATTCTAAGTGCACCTGGAGATCCCACACTGAGTATCTGAAGCGAAAGTGCCAGCAAAGGATAAACTTTTTTTGCACAATAACTGGAACCTGATGGGGAGCAGATCCGCAAGATCTTCTAACGTTGTACCGGACAACGATTTTGTCGGTTATGCAATACGGTAGTTTTTGTTTTCAGTCGGCGGCTCGGTCGCATATCATTAAACTGGAACGTATTCAGTATCGGTGTCTTCGTATAGCGTTAGGTTGTATGTGCTCGACTCATACGATGAGTCTGAAAGTGCTGGCTGGAATGTTGCCACTCTCGGACCGGTTTTCAGAATTGTCTCTCCGGCTCCTCACCAGGTGTGAAGTTATGAACCCTCGAAAACTTTGAGAAACTTCTTGAGTTGAATCCTCAAACTCGCTTCATGACCTTGTACCATTTGTACATAACACAGGATGTCAGCCCTACGCCGAATATTCCCAATCGTGTTTGCTTCTCCGACTTCGGCAGTATGGTTCATTTTGATTTATCCATGAAGCAAGAGCTTCGTGGAATTCCAGAGCATCATCGTCCTATGATTGCTCCTGTGATATTTTCTGCAAAGTTTGGCCAAGTTAATTCCACTAAATCGTTCTTCACTGACGGATCATTGATAGAGGAGTCAGCAGGCTTTGGTATATTTAATGAAATTTATAGCGCCAATCGTAAACTTCAAGCTCCTTGTTCCGTATATGTCGCCGAATTAGCGGCTATACACTTTACGCTAGAAATTGTTGCCTCACTTACACCGGATCAGTACTTCATCTTCACGGATAGTCTCAGTTCTATAGAGGCTATTCGCTCTTTGAGGCTGGTAAAGCACTTCTCGTATTTTCTCATGAAAATACAGGAGCTTCTAAGTGCTCTATCTTCGCGTTATGTTATCATCACCTTTGTATGGGTCCCTTCTCATTGTTCAATTCTGGGCAATGAGAGAGCGGACTCGCTTGCAAAGGTGGGCGCTAAAGAAGGCGATATTTATGATCGACAAATCACATTCAATGATTTTTTTCCTATTTTTCGTCAACAGTCACTCGTCAGCTGGCAGTATAAATGGAGTAAAGGAGATTTGAGAGGATGGCAACATTCTATCATCCCAAAGGTGTCGAAGAAATCTTGGTTTTGGGGTATGGATGTGGGTCGAGACTTCATTCGTGTCATGTCTCGCCTCATGTCCAATCATTATTCTTTGAACGCTCATTCATACTGTGTTGGGCTGAGTGACAGCAATCTCTGTGAATGTGGACAAGGTTATCAGGACGCAGATCACATTATTTGGTCATGTGCTGAGCATCGTGGAGTCAGATCTGAACTTTATGATTCCCTTCGGGCTCAAGGTAGACAACCCAATGTACCAGTTCGAGATATTTTGGCTCTGCGTGACCTGGAGTTTATGAAACTCATTTATGTGTTTTTGACTAACATTAGCCTTAGATTGTAGTTAGTTTAACCCGTATGCTTACTTTATACATCTGTGTTTGTGTATTTTTTTTTTCTCAAAAATGATCAAGTCAAAGTCAAAAGAAGCCAAAAGTTGTATAGTTTTAAGTTTTTTGACAATTTAGAATTTAAAATAAAAGTGTTATGTTAAACATATTTCAAATTTCCGCCAATCTTCCCATCCTTTATATTGTTATTCCTATCAGCCTCGAAACAGCCGCGAGTAATTGGTTCTGTTACCTTAACGTTAGTTTTAAGATAATTGATG